>JAHBCN010013360.1:0-24741 GCA_019359885.1 Listronotus oregonensis | reverse complement strand
TTTTTTTTGCACAAAATTGTTGGTTATTAAACGATACAATTATAGAATATTTAAAATATTTGTGCAATATTGGATTTTATATCATCTGATTAAAAATGGAAAGATGGCGTCACTTTACAGCCTTCTATTTAAATGGTCGATATTTTTGGGAGTTTTGTATTTTTACCAAAAATCTTAGTAAAATAAATGAAAACACGATTTTTTTAAATAAATTTTAAACATTGTATGATAGTTTCATGTACCAATTTTGTGATAAAAGAAGAGCAAGATAGTGTAAATGAGTTTAATCTAATTGTCGTATTTGATGATATCTGGAAAATAAAACGTAGAAAAAAAAGTTACTTGAAATTTGTAACCAGCGCCTCTGTATGCAAAAAATCATCGAAATCGGCATGGGTCAAGAAAAATAAAAACTTGCTATAATTTGAACTGGTTATTTGTGTGTTAGGGTCATACAAAATATTTTATAAATTTATAATTTGTATAAAAATACAATAAAATAGTGTCACCTCATGCAGGTAACATAAACAAATTTAACAAGAAGTATAGACTTTTTTACACAAGAGATTGAGAAACCAATTTTTTTTTAAACAAATACAGAAAAAGCAAAAAGGCACTTTACCATAAAATTGTACTTTCTTTTATTCAATTAGAGGGACCTGCCCTGTATATATTAAAATTTGCCTGATCTGCCCAGTAAATTATTAAATGAAATAAGAGTACCTAAATGTAAACCTTATTTCTTTTTAATGATCCACAGAAATTCACAAACATTGTGGTATTCATCTAAAAGATAGTTAAGATTGCCCTACTTTTCTCACTGCTATTTCCTATGAAATTTTCTATTATTCATAATTGATATATTATTATTTATTCGGTTACCTTACGTTGCGTCTCATAAGAAGCACCTAATTTAAATATAAGAAATACTTACCTAAAGTAAAAGGGTATGTTACCCTTGGATTTGCAAGACACAACCATACAACCTCTAGGTATTTTGTTACGATATTATAAGTAACAAACAATTAACACAAAATTGTAGTCACAATTTAATAAACACTATTCACTATAATAAGAAGGTTTTTATTAATCCAAAAAACTTCTGCAACTCCAAAATATAATTACACACAATCTAAAACACAAAACAATTAGTGATGAGCGAGACCGGTCTTGGTATTGCGGTCTTGGTCTTGGTCTTGCAGCAAGACCAAGACCGAGACCAAGACCAAGACCGCCTTCTCGCTTGCAAGACCAAGACCAAGACCGGGGTATGCAAGACCAAGACCAAGACCAAGACCGAGGGGTGCAAGACTACGCAAGACCAAGACCGACCTGCAAGACTCTTGCACTTTTGTCACTTTTTTTAAATTATAATATTCAATTTTTATATTCAATATACAGAGGTATTTCATACAGACATGACAAAAAATGTGTCGAGAACTGCCTAAAAAGGCGATTATTTTATGAGTAACAGGTTTTTTTAATAAAATAATAATTAAATCGATCACTTCGTTTTTTAATAAAATTATCTAAAAACGATAACTAGTAGATTTAGTAACATGTTTTAAAAATAATAGGATTGTGACTCAATGGTCCGACAAAGCTCGATATCTCCAAAACCGTTTACGACAGAGAAATACTAAGAGTACAAAAGTTATAGAAGCTGAAAATTACTTACCTATTCCTAATGTTTTTATTTTAATTAGGTATCTAGTGATGCCACTTACTGGATCAAAAATTTCCAAAATCCAGGAAAACATTATTTTTGTGCCACACTGTAAGAAGTGGCATCATTAGATTGCTCCTTTAAACTAAGATATAAATGTAAAAGTGATGGCTTAATAAAAAATATATTTAAATAAATTTGTCATTTTATATAGGAATACTTTTTATATAAATGGATTTTAAATTTCACTTCCGGTTTAGACGGAAAAGTCAAAACAATGCCAAAAGTATAATGATGACGTTATTTTTGTTAAAACCGAAAATGATATATAAAAAACCATCTACGTCGACATTGTACCTATATGATAGTTCAAGAATTTCCAGCATAATATACAGGGAAGCAATTTTTTTAAATTAATTTTTTGCTATAAATTTTGTATTTTAGGTTAAAAGCTAAAAATGAGGTAGTTTCCTTGAGTGGTAGTGAATTTTTTGAAAAATTCTGAAATAGAGAATAATTTTACATTTTACGCCCTTTTTTCTATAATTTTTGTATACTAAGTTTTTTACCATTATGAACGGTTTCGGATATATCGATCTTTGTCGCACTATCGAGCCACCTTGTATATGCAGAATGTTTATAAAGTATTTGTACAAACTTTGTGAGGCAAATGTTTCACTAATTTGAACATAGAAAGTTTATTTGAACTGAAAAGCTTTCTAAATACCTTTTTTTAATTAGAAACCAATGTTTACATATCAGAATCATTGTCATGGAAATTTCACATCTGGTTGAAATTAAAAGTTTTTTTTCTGCCCTCAGAGTACACAGTATTGTAATTTTATATACTTCTTCAAAGAAAATTTAAATAATTCCTATCACTAAAATGAAGCGCTATAAATAAATAAACCCCTACATTTAAAATATCCTTTTTAATCAAATAATTTAAATGTACATGTAAGGTTAAAATTGGTATATTTTAAAATTGTAAAGCAAAAAATATAGTCTCCATCTTTATTTATTTGTAAGTATTAAAAAATATATATTTTATCTAAGATTGCTTAATTTAAATTATTACTACCAAAAAAAGCAAGACCAGCAAGACTCTTGCAGCAAGACCAAGACCAAGACCGGGTGGTGCAAGACCAAGACCAAGACCAAGACCTTCTTTGGGCTTGCAAGACCAAGACCAAGACCAGACTTGCAAGACCAAGACCAAGACTAGCCCGGTCTTGGTCTTGGTCTTGCTTTGCTCATCACTAAAAACAATCGAAATTAATACGGCGCAAACCACAACGAAAATGACGAAACAACAACGAAACATGAAATTCGCTTGGAAGGAGGGTTGATGAGACAACGCGACGACCAGAAAACGGTATTCCGGCTCTCATGGCCGGTTGCACCAAAAGTATCTTAAGTAGACCTTTATTAAGGAGCTCTTAAAATTAAGGGTAACTTAAATTGTTTTCGCTTTCACCATTAGATTTTTATCGCAACTTAACTAAGACTACTTAGAAAGATGGCAACGTTGCATCGTTCTTCTTTTTTATTGTTGGCCTTTACAACGCGAATAATCAGAATTAACTGATATTAGATATTTCCTTTTCTAGCTTGTGTGTCATTTAAATGATAGAAGACTTGAATCTTTGTAAATAATTAAAACTTAATTTTTTTTTTATTTTATAGACATTATAATACAAAATCAGTAGTTAGTTTGTGATTTTTTGTTGTAAAATTAATAACAATATGAAAAAAAAAGATCAAGGACGCCTTTCTTTACGGCCATGGAAAGGGAATAATTATTGTCAATATGAAATATAAACACAAATACATCATTTAAAAAAAAAACTTTTATTATTTTATATGAACAAATTAAATATTCCTACTTTACAAGTAAATACTTAAAATTTAAAAGCTAATACAAACTTGTCATGTTTAAACTAAAGCTCATCTTCGATTTGCTCAAGTAAGCTGAGCACTGTTGGTTTCGTTAATTTGAACCTTTTGAAAAATGTAAGATTATCCATCTCGTCAAAACAGTTCTTTTTAAAAATAACAGCACAATGTCCAAAAGAATAAAAAAGGTAAATAAATCTCAAAATTGCCATAAGTAATAAAAATTCACTGTTTCTACATTTTTCTTGGAAATCTAATTTACATCGCATTTATAATATCACAATCCAAAACACCATTGTTTAAAAACTTCGTTTTCACATAATTTTTATCAAATTAATTATTTGAAACTACAAACAAACGAAAAATTAATAAACAATAAACAAAATATTTGTCAAATGTCAACTTCAAATTACTTAAGGGATCATGAAGTACAGAAAATCCTACACTTAAAGTTAAGGGACCATTAAGGACCCATTTCAGCTGGTGCAAGAAACATTTGAAACTTAAGGGGCAGTTAATGCTTAAGAACAACTTAAGTGTCGCAAAAAGTGTTGGTGCAACCGGCCATCATAAAAGTATAATGTGTTGCCTAACTACACACTGTTTTATCGGTGTATATGTAGGCAACACATTAAAATTTTTCGTGGAAAAAACAGTAGCAGGTAAAACGAGAAATCAACGAATTATTGTGGAATGTACTATATTTCCTTTTTTATTTTCATGATCCTAGTAAGGACATTAGAATGAAGTTATAAAATAATTGTATTGTTATGTTATCGGTTCTTGACCCCTATACAAATTTTTAATTTAATCGTTAAAAGATTCCGTTACATGCATACAGGTCCAGCCAAAATCGAAGCGTGGTAAAAATTTAATGAGTTTTTGCTTTGGAAAACAAAGTTTTAACTATGGCAACAGTGCTAACTTTGTCGCAATCCCAAACCTATCAGTAATGTTCGATAAGATTTTCTATTTGCACTTAATTTTCCTGGAAATAAATTTTCTAAGCTTTACTTGCATATACTTTGTTTGAACAAGGTGACGTTTTTATTTAATATCAAGACTACAAGATAAGTGATACGAAAACAAATAATAATTATTTGACAAAATGCAGCAAAACTTGGTAAAAATCTTGACTTTTTTATGTAACGGAAGTTTTAACTTAAGTTTCACCAATTTCAAGAAGTCTGATTAACTTGAAAATTTTTATAGGGGTCGGGCGCCGATGACAATACAATTATTTCATAATTTCATTCTAATGTCCCGATTAGGATTACCAGAATAACAAAAATATAATAACACTTTCTTAAGATGAAAATACTTAATGCGCAAGGCCAAAATAGCACAAAACGCTTTTTACAAGGATCCAGGATACTGACAACAAAAAAATTATTTTTGGAGAAAGGGTTTTTCACTGACCTTCATGTTGGGTTATCTATGGGTTTTCCTTTTCCATATGGAATTTTGTTATGATTTGTTGGTTATAATACAGTAGTGGAGTAAAATTTGGAAGAAAAGTCGCTTAGTTATCGAGAAAAAAAAACCGGCGTAGAACCAAACCAGACTTAGTGGGATTCTTTAATAAGGTAATCGTGTACACGAAATCACTTTTTACGACATTTTTTAGTGGTCGAGAGCTTTTTTATTTCGAAAAAACCCCAAAAAAACGGTTTTCAATAAAACACGTGTTTTAACTTCTCCACTGCTATATCTTTAATAATATTCATGCTATCAAGTTAAATTTTTTTTAGATTAAAGTAGACACAATAGCGCTTCGAACAACGTCCCATTTGAAGCTGATTTTTTTGTTAAATTTTTAAAATAGTACGAAACTCAAAATTGTTATTTTTAGTAGCGTCATTTTAGGCAATCGAGAAAAAAGTTTATTATTGAAAATTTATACATACATGCTGCGTACAAATTGTAGCTAAAAAAAGTTTTTAAAACAAAAATTTTTTAGATTCCTTTTATAGTATTGAGTCAGTGATATTTTTTTAACGGCGAAAGTAATATTTTTGCGCGCTTGGCTTAGCGAGCCGGCCGACTACAAAGATCTTACGGTCCGGTGGAAGTGTAGTAGGTAGTTAAAGCACAAAATATATAGGTACACCTATATATTTTGTGGTTAGTTGTGGTTAGTTGTGGTTAGTCACAAAATATATAGGGGGTACCTATATATTTTGTGGTTAAAGTTGTATCAATAGGTTTAAACGCAGATCTAAGGGCTGCTTAAGTTGTTTAGAAAAGAAAAAATTTTAAATATCCAAAACAGGTGGGTAGATTTTTAAACTCATACAAAAATATCAATCATTGTTATTAATTACCCACCTATTTAGTAGGTTTATTAAACTTTTTTAATTGGTTGCTGGTAAAGAAAACCACCCACGGGATTCGTTATTTTTTTGATTATACATTCAAAGGTTCATTATTTTTTAAACATTTTTAGCAAAAAAAAATTGCTGATTCTATATGATACGATGCTATTCTTTGACATGTCTGAATGCTGCTTGAATAAGCAATGTTGCCAGACTTTTTGTAATAATTTGTTATTATTGAAGGTTGTTTTTTATATAAAAAACTAACCAGAACTAACAAACAACAACTTTCAAACTATAATCTGGTTCTGGTTCTGGTTAGTTCCGGTTAGGTTTTCCTCGTTAAATGTTTTTTTTTTTATTATAAATGTGCCGTTCTGGTCGGTCATGATTAGTGCTGGTTAGTTAAAGCGGCCTTTTATTTTCCCTAATTATATTTGTAACTGGCTTGAAATTCAAATATTTTTGATTTAATGAAAATTATCCTTATGGTAACGGCAAAGTTTGTTATTATAAATTAATAATATTTCCGTTTAGTAACACTGTAAACGTCTTGAAGCTATGCATGAATTTATTACATGTAAATCGTAAATAGTTAAAATAACATGTCAAATAATGACCAATTTTTAGAATTTTTATTGCGCTTTTCTTGGTGAAAACCACATCATCCGCATTTTTTTGCCTTAAATAATAATACTTAAAGAATATTTTACATTGCAAATTTAAAAATCGTCCAATTCCGTAGGAGATTTTTTTTACAGACCCAAAAATGTAATATGTAAGTAGTTATTTAGGCGCTTCATTAGTAGCATTTTACGTAAATTTAATCCATTTCTACCTTAAAATCTTTAATAATGATATTGCAGGAACGAAATTTACACTCCTTACAACATTTTAGTCCTTCCTTCACACAAGTGCATGTTGGAAATTCAATTTTGGGTTGACATAAAGCCATTGCACTACGTATTATGGCAGCAGCTCTTAATAAAGTTTAAATTTTGGACATTTCTTCAGGAAGTAAAAGATCTATCTGAACATCACTACCAATACTCGCAGAAAAGGTAGATATTGTCGAACTATTTTCGGGTAGGTTCGGAAACCGTTTTCCTATTTTTGTGCTATTTTATGTTTCTTTCAGAGATGTAGTGGCTGTAACATAATTTATGATATTTCTCATCAAACGCAAATAAATCTTTATAGCCACGTAATTTAGATATCATATTAATGTCGTTTCTATTCCTGGCAGCTTTATTACTTTTTTGATAGGTAGCTTTTCTACTACCTAAAAAGATTCAGCACTATATAAAAAATAAATACCCTAAACATGATTTATAAGGATAAAATTGAAATTGTATTTTGTTTTAGTACAAAATATAAACTAATATAAAGGTACCAACTATACTATGTAGGTACATAATAATATTTAAATTACTTGTTTAAACAAATTTTTTATTTAACTTTTCTTCTTTTTATTTTTACTATTGTTGCAAAAACACATTTTCCTAATATTAAAAGTATCCCATTTAAGTTTAGTGTCACAATAATTTGAAGGACCGGCGCCACTGTCTGATTGCAAATTATGATAATAGTTTTGAGAATCTGTGTAAGATTTACGACAGTCTTTATAATATTTTATTTTCATTTCGCCATTTAAAATAACATTTTTTTAACAGAATTTCTTTTGCTAGATTGCCCTGCCTTTTTTCAGCACTTGATAGTAATGATAACAACCCTTGTATTCTAGGTCTTTGTAAAACAGATTTGTATCCATCATACACATTTTTTTTACAATTAATTCGCTTCATTGTTTCAAAATTCTAAATACATACAGCACACTCTAAATTTCGATAACCACCACTACTAATGTATTACTACGCACGCTATCCGCATGCGGGGCTATTGGGTCCCGATAATACTTTTTTACGTCTGAAAAAAAAATCGCTGTTGCCAAACGATACGCTCTAGGAAAATTTTTTTTTTCAAAAATTTTTGTTATTAATTGGCTATATTTTTTTCGCTGCATGTATGAAAATATTTTTAAAAATAAAAGAGTTTATCGATTGGCGAAAATTTCAATACAAAATATATATATTTTTAGTTTATCTGATTTTTAAAGGCATGAAAGTGCAAATTGTGCCCAAACAGTTTATAAGGTTAAAAGCGCTACAGTTTGAGCTTTAATTTGACACAAAAAATTTTTGGTATCTTTGATAGTTTTAAAGTTATGGCGGTGGAAACGAAAAAAAAATATATATATTTTTTTTAATTTAAAAAAATCACATTTTATTAATTTAAAAAGTTCGAGACCACAAAAAAATGTCGTAAAATACGATTTCATATGCCCGGTGACATACTCAAAGGAACCTAACTGGTTTGACCTGGTTCTACGCCAAAAAAAAAAACGACACGATAGACTCACGGAATCACTCCGCTAGTTCTTTTGAAAAAATGCATACTTATCGAGTAACTTGCGTTGATTTTATCGACGAAAAACTACGACTTTCGGTCGCGAATAACTCGAAAAGTATGCATTTTACAAAAAAAACTGCATAGAACTTGAAAATAATTTTTCTATCAAATTCCACCCTCGAGATGGTTTGACATCCACCCCCAAGGACTATTGTCTACATACTGCATGCATTTTGAAAAAATTGCTACGCAAAATGGTGCGTTTCCTGAGCTACTTATAAAATGCAATAAATTTAATTTTCATAATTCTAAAGGCTCTCTAAATCATAGGCGTGCGCAGGGTAAAGCTGGTGTGGGTGCCGAGATAATAATAATTATATCAATATTTGCTGCTAATTCCTGTTCCACAAATGGCACCAGGATAGAGTTGCCGCGAGACGAGACGAGATAAAGCCTTGTCTCGCCTCGAAATTTCGAGATAATATATTTCGAGACGAGACGAGACAAGGGTTGAGACGAGACGAGACAAACGTTTGTCTCGTCTCGTCTCGTCTCGTTTTTCTCGAGTTGTTTTGGTTTATTTGAATTAAATTAATTTCAATATACAGTGCATTAGTAATGTATAGGATAATTTCAATAGAAATTAGTTCGGAAGTTTAATAAAAATACTTGGACCCGTCGATTTTTATTTTAAGGTACATGTTACACGTTTTTTAAACGAATTTTTATGTCTGCACAGTGCACAAGGTAGTGATAAATAGACATATTTTTTAAATGCAACAAACATATTTTATCATTCCATTATTAATTCCAATGTTTAATTCTAGAAATGTTCATTCTCAATTTTTTTACCAATTTTTAACTTTTTCCATAATAACTAAGTATACCCAAACTATCCTAAATGGCAATATTCTTATACCAACGTTAGTTTCTGGGTATAGAAAATGAAGTAGGTATAGGAATTTCTAGAATTAAATAAATAGAATGCAAAACTGTAAAAATATGAGTAGGTATAGGTATTCTATTTTAAATTTTAAAAAAATACTTTTGTAGCACCCTAATACTTTATGGACGTGCCCTGTCTAATTCAAAATATCTTTAAAATTTAATATACTATTTAACCATATACCTAATACCTACATAAAACAATATCTACACATCTTATATTTAAGGCATTAAATTACTTACTCCTCGCCATCGTTGATTCACCCTGGTATGTATTTTAAGAAGGATGCATTGTTTTTAATTTAAATTAAAACTTTTTAAAACATAATAGCGGCAAATCCTCAACTAACAGAAAAACATTTAAAAACAACCCTCTGCATAGGCATCAAAAAGTGCCGCCGCCTGTATACTTTGCCGACACACCGTTTTATTCGGGATGCGGCAATAGTTTTTTGCATGTTTTTTACTATTTAAAGATCTATAGAGCTGTTGCCTTTTTAAAATGTTTTGACATTTTTCCTTAGTTCATTCTTGTGTTTGAAGCTTGTAAAAGGTAAGAAGGTGAATTAATATTTTTTTTTAAATGGAACACCCTGTATAAATGCTTATATTTTTTCATAACACGCCTTGTAAAATAAAAGTAGACGTGATTGAGCTTTTTTAAAGTTGTGTAGTTTTCTCAAAAAATTGATGATTTCAGACTTTACGGACACTCATAATATGCAACTAAAAATAAAATAATGAATCTAATAATTTGTTTTTTTATTTAAAATAAAAATATAGAACTTATAAGTGACATAGAAATGTCAAATGAAAATACAAAAAAAATCTAAAAGATAATGGAATATAAGTTATAAACTCTATTACGAAACACAGGTAAAATGTTTTCTAGATATTTTATTTTTTTTTTATTTATTATACAGGGTGTTTGAGCAATAGTTTTAAAATCTTTAACAGCAGTTGGATCTTGCAAAAAAAGTTTCTATAAACGTAAGTTCGGATATGCATCGTTTCAAAATTAGAAATACGCAGGGTCCTACAGTTAAAAATAATCTTTAATTGTACATAATTTTTTAAAACAATTATTTTGATAAGACAACTTAAAATACAACTTTTTCGTTATTTGAGTTTTTTTCGAGAGACAAAGTATAACTCCTACTTTTCAAAAGGGTATAAAAAAGAATCGGTTTTAATTTTTTTCTTGAAAGCGAAGCAAAATTTTAAAAAAATCAAGAGACAAAATAGTTGTGTTTTATCGGGGGTAATACCACGAGTGCTTAAAAATTAGCGATAATTTTTCACGATAGCGTGTTTTCTCATAACTTCACGAATCCGAGGGACGAGTGAAATTTTTAAAGAAAACAAACATGAGTAAAAAAATATCTGGTTAATTTTAAAGCAAAAGCGGTATTTAGGGAGAATATTTCACGAATCAAAAACGTAGATAAGGTTTATTAACTTAAAATTAAATAATAATTTAACAAACCGTCATTATTACTTAAAAATTTCGTATTGTCAATTTGACAGTAAGTGGAAAAACCACGTTGCCTAGACGACGTGGAATTTCCGCTGTAATTTTTCCATAATACCACTTCTCTTATGGGAAAATATGTACATGAGTGAAATATTCAAAATAATTAAAAATTATAAAACCACAGGGTTATTTACTTTTTAAAGCAATTAATTTTAGCTTCATAGCTTCTTTTTTTTAGAACCCTGTTTTTCTGAAACGATGCATTTCTTGACCTATGTTTATAGAAACTTATTTTTGCAAGATCCAACTGCTATCAAAGTTTGTAACACTAAAACTTAAACAACCTGTTTAATTTTTAAGAACTAGAAATATATTGTTGGAGATTTATTACAGTTAGTTCACTTTTAAGTTTTAAGTCATTAAAATGTTTCAAGATGTCTCGTCTCGAGCTTGTCTCGAAGGATTTTATCTCGTCTCGTCTCGAAATTCGGACAAAATGCTCTCGAGACGAGACGAGATGTCTCGTATCTCGTGTCTCGCGGCAACTCTACACCAGGAGATTTTCTAAACGTTCTTGGCGCATTGTGGATCTTAATTTTGATTTTACCATACTCATTTTCGAGAAGGTGCGTTCGCATGTAATTTTTAAATCGAACCCTATCAATACAGTAATCTTTTTCAGACTAGTGGGGGTGCCACGGCACCCACGGCACCCACTGTGCGCACGCCTATGCTCTAAATACGCTAATTTTTTAAAAAACATCTTTTCTAAAATTAATAGGAAAGCCAGTATTTATTCCCCAATGTGAATTGGAATTTCTATGTATGTGTCTTCCCATAATACAACACCCGGTATAGTTTTATTTCACCAAATAAAATGTTTAGTATAATTTCTACAGCCTTATTTTTTCCATTCCAACAAAAAAACGTTTACAATACGATAAAAACTACTCCAGAATGTTCGCCGTATTTATCGAACATCTAAAAATATGTAGAAAATGACTGTGTTTGTTTGGACGACGACCCTAACCTACCGCATCTAGACATTTCTAGACGGTTACACAGTGGTACAAAATCTCAAAATGCTTTTCGAACATTTGTAATCGAGAAAAATATCAATTGAATACATTTTTTAAAATAATTATTATTATAAGATTTTTAGTCTAGTCGAAAGGTGTATTTCCTGCGAAAATAGTTAGAAGGCTTCGAAAAATATGAGCGATAGCCAAGGAAGTTTAAAGGTGTATGGAAGCCCAATACTGTAGAACAAAATTGTCCAGGCGTGCAGGGCAGCGAGAATAGGGGGATTGGCCCCGCGGAATTTGCGCAACGAATAGTAGGTCAGGGCCGGATTTCCATATTTCTTTGTTACTATCTATAAAATTGACATCATCAAATGTCAAATTCCAACATTCACTGTTTTTTTTTATTTTTTGCACAAAATTGTTGGTTATTAAAGGATACTGCTATAGAATATTTAAAATTATTGTGTAATATTGGATTTTATATTATCTGATATAATATGGAAAGAATAGATGGCGCCACTTTACTGCCTTTTATGGCCGATATTTTTGGAAGTTTTGTATTTTTACCAAAAATCTTTGTAAATAAATAAAAACATGATTTTTTAAAATAAATTTCAAACATTGTATGATAGTATTATGTACTTATCACCAATTTTGTGATAAAAGAAGGGCAAGATAGTGTAAATGAGTTTAATCTAATCCTAAGATTCTGGTTGTACATTAAAAAGTGAAAATTTTTATAACTGCTTTTTAGGCATATACTTTTCACTAATAACAAACATTCATAAGACAGAATAACTGGTTAAAAATGTTTAGTAACCTTTGGTACCTGAGTATTCATTGTAACAGTATTCGTTAAATATTATGTGTATACAGTATGTCGAGCTTAAAAAGTTGATAATGCAATATTAAGAAACCAAAAATCTAATTTATTTTTAAACAAATGGTATTGTCTCGAAAGTTGCCTCCTCTCCCATTTTGATCAAATTTGGTATACAGGGGTTTTTTGGGACGCTGATTACAAATCTGAAAATATCTTTTCGGCCACATTTCGTTTCCGAGATCTTCATCATCAAAGTTGAAAATTAAACTAACCTCATTTTCACTATATTCTCCCTTCTTTTTGTACACAATTCTTGATTTTTACACTAAAGTGGCACACAATATTTTATAAACACCTTTTAAAATCTTGTATTTTTATTTATTTTACTTTTTTTCCATTAAATTGCTAACTTTTAAGTTCAAAGGCAGCAGCGATATTTGCTCAAAAAATGAAAGTGTAAAAAAGGTGTAAAATAAACATAAAAACCAGTTTTTAAAAGGTGTTTGTGAAATATTGTGTGCCAATTTAGTGTAAAAATCAAAAATTTTGTGCAAAAAGGAGGAGGAATAGTGTAAATAAGGTTAGTTTGATTATCAAATTTGATGATGAATATCTCGAAAACGAAACATTGCAGAATTTTTTTTCAGATTCGTAATCAGCGCCCCAAAAAACCCCTGTATACCAAAAATTTGGTCAAAATCGGAGGGAAGGCAACTTTCGAGACAATTACCAAACAAATACAGAAAAAGCAAAAAGGAACTTTAACATAAAATTGTACTTCCTTTCATTCAATTAGAGGGACCTGTATATATTAAAATTTGCCTGGTTTGCCCAGTAATCAATAATTTTGATCCTTTAAAAGAGTGTACTAAATTATTAAATGAAATAAAAGTATCTAAATTTAAACCTTTTTTCTTTTTAATAATCTACAGAAATACACAAACATTGTGGAAATCATCTAAAATAGTTAAGATGCCTTACATTTCTCACTAATATTTCCTATGAAATTTTTATTTTCTATTATTCTTAATTGATATATTATTATTTATTCGGTTACCTAACGTTACGTCTTTTAAGAAGCACCTAATTTAAATATAAAAGATACTTACCTAAAGTTAAAAAGACGGATATGTTACCCTTGGATTTGCAAGACAAAATCATACAACCTCTAGTCATTTTGTTACGATATTATAAGTAACAAGCAATAAACACAAAATTATAGTCACAATTTAATAAACACTAATCACTAAAATAAAAAGGTTTTTATCCATCCAAAAACGTACTCCGGCTCTCATAAAAGTATAATGTGTTGGCTAACTTCACACTGATTTATCAGTGTGTAGTAACACATTAAATTATTTCTTGGAATTTTGTTATTGCGCAGAATCGGCGGGGCCAACTCTGACAGTTATTTTCATACTGGGCTGGACATTTTTTGATCGAATGGGTCATAACATTGGGCTTCCATACACCTTTAAACTTCCTTGGCGATAGCTTATTCGACGCGGAATGCAAATCTGAGATAGGCGTTTTGAGGAGTTTTCCTGCCAAAAAAATTGCAATTGTTATTAACAAAAGACGAAAGACAAGAAGAGCCATTTAGATTATTAATGATAACTTAAAACCCATAAGAGATAGCGAAAATTGCAAAAAAGATACTTGGAGAGAAGGAAATTTTTGGCTGCGCGCTCGGCGTTAAAACCGAGTAAGTCACATAAGCCTCTCGTAATTTGTTCCACTCATAGCGACACTGCGCCGACTGCATCCAGTTCGGTGCGATGCGTCTCATGTCATCGGTCCATCTTGTCGGCGGACGTTCCCTACTTCTCATTTCTCGGTCTCCATTCAAAGATTCTTCTGGTCTATCGATTATAGGTCATCCTTGCGATGTGTCCAGCCCAGTTCCATTTCAGTGTAGGTATTCTTCTTAGGGCATCTGCAAGCAACGGACCTTACTTCGTTATTTGGGTTCAATCCCTAAAACTGACGCCCAACATTTACCTCTCCATAGCACGCTGCGTTACTTATATTTTGTTTACTATCTTCTTAGTTAAAGTGCGTGTCTCTTCCGTATGTCATCACGCAAACCGCAATGGTCAAATGCTTTTCCAATTTAAATACATCTTTAAGGTTACCAAATGCCGCCCATGCCATGCCCAATCTTCTTTGGATCTCGGTTGTTTGATTGTCTCGTGCTATACGGAGTTCATGGTCGAGATACTTATATGAAGTGACCTGTTCGATTTCACCGTCTATCATGGGAATTTTTCCACTTGCCACAAGGTTGGTCATAAATTGGGTCTTCAAAATATTTATCTTCAATCCAGCTATTTTTAAGGTTTGTTAAAGTCTTTTTAACATTTGCGTGGCTTTGTCAAATGCTGTCTAATATTAAAACAATATCATCTGCAAATTTTAAATGATTTAGATCTTCTCCGTTTATGTTTACTCCTATGTTGTCCCAATTTATTTGTTTACACACGTATTCCAGCAAAGCCTTGAATAACTTTGGTGATATCGGGTCACTCTGCTGGACACCGCGTGCTATTTTAAATTTGTTTGTATCCTCATGGAGTCTTACACATACAATTGCTGTTTCAGAGATATTTTGTTGACAACACATGTAATTATTTCTTTGGTAACTTAAAGTTGTTTAATCAATTTGACTTAAGCTTGAGAGTAATGGGTGTTTTTCAATTACCGCTCAAAAAGCATTATGTCGCACAATGCTCAACATTGAGTGTTTCAACTACCGCACTGCCTCGCATAATCGGTCTTGGCTGTTTCAATTAATGCTCTCTAATGCGGCATTATGCGGCATTATTGCGCACTGTGCTCTGCAGTTGAAAAAACCCAATATCAGCAAAAAATCCGATATACCAGTGTTAACAAAAATAAAGAAAAAATAACTACAGAAAATGTTTTGTCAATAATTTAAGTCGTATAAAAAATATTGTTTTTTGCTTCACATTTCAAAAGTTAAGAAGTTTAGGGAATTGATATGTTTGTGGGATTTTTTCTCGTATTTTTATTCAAGGAATACGTCTGTGAAATTGTTCGCAATATTAAAACTACACTAAATGGGTTAGTAAATTCTGTTCCTCTTTAAGTAATCTACCACACTAAATTTTGTCTAGTGATTTGAGATTTTACACCACTGCGCTGGATATAAATAGGTCGAGGCCGGCGTACCCGGCAGATTTTGTATTGACTCGAGTGAATCGACACAGCAAAGCGAAAACAAACAGCGCGAGTTTTTAAGTGCCCAGAAAAGTGTTTCTGTGATTCTTCCTTGTAAGCCAAGAAAAAAACCGAAAATATGTCTCTGTTGCCATTCCTCTTCGACGCCGACGTCTGTCCAGCCCGCCGAAATTGTTACCCATCCATATTTACACGGGACCCAGAGGAAATTCTGCACCCCATGGCGAACATCTTCAACCAGTTAGCTCAGCTGGAAAAGGACTCCAACATTACCGTCGACAAAGATCATTTTCAAGCCAACATAGACGTGCAACAATTCAAGCCGGAAGAAATAAGCGTAAAGGTGGCAAACAACACCGTCACAATCGAAGGAAAGCACGAAGAAAAACAGGACGAGCACGGATTCATATCCCGGCATTTTGTGAGGAGGTACGAGCTCCCGGAGGATTGCGATGCTCAGAAGGTGCAGTCTAAGCTGTCTTCAGATGGAGTACTGAGTATTGTGGCCCCCAAGAAGCCCGAAACTAAACAGCAGGAGTACAAACAGATCCCCATTACTATGACTGGGCCGGTGCAGCGTACGCAGAGCGTGGAACAAAAGCCGAAAGAGGAAAATATTAAAACTAAATTATAAGAATTCCAAAATTTGTAGGTAATTTATTATTTTGCCTATATTTTAAGTATATTTGTTTCTTTTTGGATTGTAGTGCTAAGTGTTTATCTATTATTTAAATATGAGCCAAAGTCTGATTTTTTTTGTACTTTACTGTGATCACTTGTATTAGACAGGTTATCAGATGTTACGAATGTTTTGTATTACATTTCTTTAAATTTAAATAAATATGTTTAAAAAATAATTGATTTGTTTTTTTTTTTATTTTTTTATTGACTGCATAGAGTGGCATTTTCTAGAATTTTACTTAATGACTTCCTATTATTTCAGAATGTAATTGCTCAGGTTATTTTGTAAAATAAGTGTATAAGATTATCCGCAAGAGCTAAACTTCCTTACTACAACCCGTAGCAAGAAAGTTAAGCAGTTGCAGGCATAAACATCTTTTTTAATTTTACCAATTTTAATTTGACCCAAAAAGAGTACCAACAATTACGGAGAAACCCTATAAAAGTGTCGAAAATAGGGATACTTCGTGTAAAAATGGAAAAAAAAATTTAGGGCGCCAGTCATATTATTGCCAACAACACTAATGTTAAACTTTACCACAAAACTTTACTCAGTTTAACCTAAATGTAACCTTGAAAACTTGATTATCCGCATAAATAAAAAAGGACTGTTAAAATAAGTGAAAAAACCAAACAGTTTACTGTAAATTATTTGGAATTTTTAAATATTTTATCATTTTTACTTAACACAAATACATAATGTACACATATATTTTTCATTTATTTATAAAAAATATCTCATTTTCGTTTGAGAAATACGAGGTATTTCTAGGTTGTTTTAAATAATACAATTTTAAGTAAAAACTACTCTTACATCCAGTAATGGCTCTAGGATTGTCAAAATTTTTATCTAAAATAAGATGTGGGAGTCACCCCAAATATATAACGGATGCTATTGGCCTTAAAAGAACACTGATAAAGAAATTTGTTTTTGAATTTTTATGCATTTTTCTGAAAATTAATCACATCTGAAATATTTTCATAAGAAAACTGGGTAATTATTGCATATTATGGTCATATTCTAGTGTCCTCAGGGATTGCAAATATACTACGGGAAAGAGAAATTATGTGTTTTAATATTTTTTATTTTGATTTTAAACTTCAAAATTACCATTGCTTTTCTCCATATAATGCGAAAACTCCCCTTTATGAGAAGAAACATCAGCGTGCAGTGTTGCCAAATCGGGGTCTTTTCTAATAAGTCCCCGCATTTTCACGTCTGAAATAAAATTGGAAAAAATAAAAAGCAGTTTTAACTAACCAGAATTAACCTTGACCGACCTTTTAGACAAATTCATAAGCCCTCAGTCGGTCATGGTTAGTTTTGGTTAGTTGCGGTTAGCACCCTTTTATTTTTTCTAATTATATTTCAGATAGAACAGAAATATCAAAATTTAATGGCTGAAAATTATTAAGTCCGGCAACACTGTTTATACTTATTTTGAATTTGACAATGTAGAAAGAACGTATAATCGGATAATAGATTTATTTCTAACCTATATATATTTTTTTAAATTTAAATTAAAAGTTGTTTTTCCCGATTTTCTGCGAATTTTGTCAATAGATTTAGGTTTTTTTGTGTCATGTTTTAGTGAATAATTATCAATTTATACGTTTTTACCCCGCCCAGCACCCCAATTCGCTACAAGATCCTGAAAGTTTATTTGGTTGAATAAAAAAAATTAAACACAATTTCTCTTCTCCGGTAGTATATTTTCTATTCCTAAGGATACTGAAATTTAATTTTATTGAAACAAATTCATAAAATCCAAAAATAGCAGAAAACCGTATATGCAATTGTTACCAGCTTTTTTTGATTTTTTCACATGTTTTAATAGTACTTTTTATAATATGTAGATAATTCAATTTTTTAAGGTCATGTTTAGGTTAACCTGAGTAAAGTTAGTGTAGTTGGCAACAATATTATAGTCCGAGAGGCCACCGCAAAAAAACAAGCCAAAAAGAGGTACGCGTAAAACATTTTTTATTTCAAATTACTATGAACTATAGTCAATTCAACGCCGCACTGCTGCCTCAGCTCAGCGGGTTCAAATTGCCTTTTTTTCTTACCTTAAATTAGATAATATCAATAGTTTTCAATATAACTTAAAAACTATTGATTTTTGGAAAAAAAGGTAAAAAAATAAAATTAATGGGCTAATAAAACTACGTTATTTTTTGTATAGTTTGTCCATACTAACATTTTTAGGTTGGCAATGCGAATATCCCTACATATTAGTAATTTTTGTTTTTCAGATTTAAGTTGGCTGATATAAGAATTTTAGTCAGGACCGTACTGAGGGAAGGGAGTTACAACATTTTAATATCTTTAAAAAATTGTTGTTAGATTACAATAACTAAATTCATCAGTATTTTTTTCTTGCTGTTCATATATTTTCATAAATTGTGAAAGCTTGATGTTTGCCATAATATTTCATTAAAAATTATCATTTTCGCCTATCTAGTGCAGATTAATTGTTATTTATTAAGTGTTTGTTATTTAAAATAGTTTACACTATTTACACTTTGTACACATTAGCCCTTAAATACACCTTCAATTAGAGCGCTTAGGTACTTAAAAAAATGTAAATAGTGTACACTATTTCTGAATATCATACAGACCTGTTATGTTTTGTTATATTTGCAGGCAAACTCTTTACAGTTGAAATGAAATATTCCGATAAAATATCTCACTATAGAGGATGGTTTGATATCCCTTATTATGCAAATTTACAATTTTTTAAAGATGCCTTAAGATAAGTCGATTTATTTCATCTGATATAACTTCATTAGCCGCTTCCTATATTAAATTATAAAATAACTAAAACAAAACAGTAATAATCATTTATTTATTCAGAGTATCATTAAAATTACAAAAGAAAAATTTATGCAATGTACACGCAGCAGATACTAGTCTGGACACTTTTAAGATAAGAGAGCAGACAAAGTGGTAGGTTTGGCGTTTTAGCAGCTGGACTGTAAATGGATGCTTGTGAGTTCAAGCATTTTGGCAACTACTGTGGCCATTGATGTAATGTGTTTTAATGAATTAGTCATTTAATATTTAGTTTTTTATTAAAAGCAGTAAAGTAGTTTAATAAAGAAAAGCTAAAAAGTAAAAAGAAAGGTAAATGATTTTTATTACCATTTACCTTATTAATATACTAATAATGTGGGTCCCATAAAATAGGGAATGTCTTATTATTTTTAAATATATACCATTTCAATAGCATTGAATTCACAACTATATAGATGCAAGCACAGCACTTAATGACCACCCTCCTGAATAAGAGCATCGACGACACAAGATTTGGGAGACTTTGGTAGGCGCTGAATCAAGCACCACAAAATCTATTTTGTCGCCGATTTTGCAAAAGGAATATTTCGGTTTTTTAACCATTTAACCATATTTTCTTTCTTCCCGCCACTATATGGCCAGTTTTCTAACAACCTATGGTAGCTGGCATTACCTAAAATGACTAATAAAGGCCTTTTCAAATTAGGTAGTAGATCATCTCTAACCCACTTCTCAAAATTTTCAGCTTTTATCTCGCCATGCATGGTAATCTCTGTCCAAAAGAAAATAATTATAAAATATAAAAAATGTCAAATAGTCCACACAAAAAACATAAAAACATAAAAACACTGCAGAGTAAGGTAACAATTGCATATACGATTTTCTGCTATTTTTGGATTTTATGAAAAATTTTTAATAAAATTACATTTAAGTATCCTTTGGGATAGCAAATATACTACCGGAGAAGAGAAATTGTGTTTAATTTTTGTTTTTTCAACCAAATAAACTTACAGGATCTTGGGTGAATTGAAGTGCTGGGCGGGGTAAAACGTATAAATTGATAATTATTTACTAAAACATGACACACGAAACAGAAATCTTTTGAAAAAAATACGCAGAAAATCGGGAAAAACAACTTTTAATTTAAATTTAAAAAAATATAGGTTAGAAATAAATATAATATCTGATAACAAATTCTTTCTACATTATCAAATTCAAAATAAGTATCAACAGTGTTGCCGGACTTAATAATTTTCGGTCATCAAATTTTGATATTCTTGTTCAGTCTGAAATATAATTGGGAAAAATAACGACAACTAACCATGACCGACTGAGGGCTCTTGAATTTGTGTAAAAAGTCGGTCATGGTTAAATCTGGTTAGTTAAAGCGGCTTTTTATTTTTTCCCAATTACATTACAGACGTGAAAATGCGGGGACGTATTAGAAAAGACCCCGATTTGGCAACACTGCACGCCGACGTTTCTTGTTATAAAGGGGAGTTTTCGCATTATATGGAGAAATCAATGGTAATTTTAAATTTTCAAATTAAAATAAAAAATATTAAAACACATAATTTCTCTTCTCCGGTAGTATATTTGCAACGACTATATAAAAATTTTGCCATATAATCCAAAAATAGGAGAAAACCGTATATGCAATAAGAGTAATCTCTAATCTCACTAATTACTTTAAAACACGAAATAACACACCCAAACACAAAAAAAAATAATACAAAAATTGAAACGCCTTTAATCCATTACTGGGTGATTTACGCCAATCAGCTGATTTTGACGTGGAGTCTAGTAATTTTTGTTTTTGAACATGTAAGCCAACACAAAAACGTTAGCTTGGACAAACTATATAAAATTTTTTGTAGCCCCTCCCCCTTAAGTTTTTCAGATATTAACGATTTAAATTTAAAAGAGCTACAAAAAATATATAAAACAAAAAATATGTTTTTTTATAAGCTCTATAAAAATATTTAAATACACATTTTCAATAAAGTAACTAATAAAGAAGATATGTCATTTTGGCCAACAGAAATTTCGCTAATAACAATATTTTTTTGATACAAGTAAGTATATTATATATCAACTTTAAGCCATCAAAGAATTGATTCAAAATGTTCTATTCATTAAATGAAACAAACTAATACACATGTGCCTCAAGGCAATGGGGGATAACCAAGGAAGTTTGAAGGTTTATGGAAGCCCAATACTATGGCCCATTCGATCAAAAAATGTCCAGCCCACTAGGAAAATAACTGTCATGAGCGGCCACGACGATTCTGCGCAGTAACAAAATTTCCCAAAATTTACAATGTGATGCCTACCGACACACAGTTTGAAGGTAGGCAACACATTACCTTTTGACAGAGCCGTTGTGAATTAAAGGTTTTGTTGTCGTTTGCGCCGTATTAATTTCGATTATTTTGCCTTGTGTGATTTTATTTTTATCAATCCAAAAAACTCTGCAACAAAGTTTTTTGGATTGATAAAAACCTTCATATTTTAGTGATTATTGGTTTATTTAATTGTAACTAGAATTTTGGGTTTATTGTTTGTTACTTAAAATATTATAACAACATGCCTGAAAGTTGTATGTTTTGTCTTGCAAATCCAAGGGTAACATACCCGCAATACCTCTAATTAGAAAAACAATTCAAAATCACTTTCACAAAACCATAAACTAATCTTGAATTGGGTCGGTGTCGAGAAATTATTTAATCATTTTGGCGTTACTTTTGAGAACAACCTTATCTGACACAAACACATTATATCCATAGCCTCAACTACATTAAAAAAGCTTGAATTTCTCTTTCAAGCCAGTAAGTATTTCTATCCGTCTAATCTGTATACTCTCTAAAATGCTATTTCCTACAACTCTTATCTTTCTTGGTTCCATTTAAAAAAGATCTGTTCGTCTTATTAATGATCTCACGCTTATAGAAAAGCTTCCTTTTCTTTCCCACCAACATGTTGGAGGGAATATATTGCATTTATGTAGGAATTTTCACGGCTTCTGCTCCAAGGAGTTGACAAGTATAATTCCTCTGACAGCTTCCAACAGCAGAGCAACACGTAGTGTTACTTTTATGCATCCTTTTACACTCCAACTTAAAAGGCCCCGAACTTCCCACTTTCTTTGTTCCATCATCCCCAGAGTATCTAGACTTTAATCTGCTAACCGCAGAAGTTTTCCCTTCTCCAAATATTTATGTCTGGTGTAGATAATGCTCCTTTACTACACTTAACGGTACGTTAGTATTGAAGCTTTAGCCTTTAGTGGATTGTCTGATGATATAAAAAAATCTTATGTAAAAAATTCTATACTTCTTTTTAAATATGTTAATGTTATCTGCATAAGGTAACACTATTTTATTGTACTTTTATACAAATTATACATTTATAAAATACATTACACAAACAACCAGTTTAAAATATGGAAAGTTTTTACTTTTCTTGACCCTTGCCGATTTTGATGACTTTTTGCATACAGAGGCGCTGGTTACAAATCTAAAGTAAGTTATTTTTGGTAAAAATACAAAACTCCCAAAACTATCAACCATTTAAACAGAAGGCTGTGACGTGACGCCCTCAGTTCTTTCCATGTTAAATCAGATGATACAAAATCTAATAATACGCAATAATTTTAAATATTCTATAAAGGTTTCGTTTATAAACCAACAATGTTGTGCAAAAATTAAAAAAAAAAACAGTTAACGTATAGTCTGAATTTGACATTTGATGATGTCAACTTTATATATGGTATAACAAAGAATTATGGAAGTCCAAACCTCCCCTCCGATTAATTGCGAAAATCCCTGGCCGATTCCCCTATTCCCGCTGCCCTGCACGCCTGTACAATTTTGTAAATTTGGCCTTCCATACTCCTTAAAAACTTCCTTGGGGATAACGTGGTGGTGCGGGGCTTTTCAGATTTAAAAAAAAATTTTCATGTTTAAAAACATGACTTTCTAAGGAGCATATGAGCAGTTATTTAAGTCTTAAGCGGTTAGAAAAAAACTCTTAAACTTAAAAGATGCAAACGTTCAAAAAGCTATGTCTTATTATATAATGAAGAAGTAAGAAAAAAAGAATCTTATTAGGTTTTTAATTTGTTACTTGTCATTTGGCAAAACAAGAACTTTCTTTTAGAGGTTATAATGAAAAAAAGATTATTCAATTCTGACAATTTTAAAAAATTTTTTAATAATTAAACGTGATATAAAATCCACAGCATTTAAAAAAATGGAAATGTTTTTTCAGGTTTATCCAAAACTCTCCCGAATGATTTAATTCATTGTATTTCTGAACACCTATTAAACGAAATTGAAACGAAATAAAAGAGTTGATTTTTTTTAGTACAAGCTGACGATACTACGGATATAGTAGAAAAATCTCAGTGCCCTTATGTTGTTGGTGTTGTCGGCTTAAAAAGGGAACCTGGCTTTCTACATCCAACTCTGAAGTCTCTTAAAATACGTTTCTTTCGTTAATAAAACTTTTTTTTAATATTTTCTATTAAAAAAAATAACAATAAAGTTAATAAAAATATGAGATACACGAAAATTGGGCGTGGCACCAAAAAAATTTCGCCGGAGGAGCAATTTTGGCCTGTGGCGCTCTCCGCTTACCCAGCTTTATGGGTCGCGGGCCGCCACTGACGGATAATTAATTTTTTATTTATTTATTTTTTTGGTCCAATGACTGTACCCATGTCGATCCACTTAAACCTTAAACTCAAAGAAAATTTAAACTTTATTTTATTGAATAAAAAAATATAATAAGTGCCTGCTCTATCTGGGTTTTAATATACCTGGCAGAACGCTTAACATTTTTCGATCTTCTATGCTACTATGTGTATAGCTCATCGTTAAAATATTTTTTATTATTGATTTAAATAATGATATTAATAATTTATAAAGTCAGTTACTCGTATAGAATGATCTTGAGAAAATTTTAATCATATTTTTAACATCAAAAAATATTTTTTTATAGTTTATTTAGCTTTAAACTTTTAAAACATTTTTTATTAAGCTATCTACTTCTTTTAGGCCTTTCTTATTTAAATTATGGTATTGTACTACTTAAAAATATAGTAAAAATAAAGTTTAAACATTAATTCAACTGAAAGAAAAAATTTACGATAAGCCTTTATTTTTGAAGACAGAAAAAAATGTTTTATATAAAAATTGTAGGATTTTTTCCATATTTTTTTTTGAAATTATCAGTAAAAAAATATCGCAATAAAAAAATGGAAAAACTTTTTTAAATGAAACACCCTTATATTATGCCTCCAAAGATCTTTTTTATCTGATTTCAAATAAAATATACATAAAAAAATATATATATATATATATATATATATATATATATATATATATATATATATATATATATATATATATATATATATATATATAAATATATATATATACAGGTGACATTTGGATAAACCATTTTGAGATATTTTAGGTTAAATTATTAATAAATTACAAAATAGTTT
>JAHBCN010013359.1:0-24910 GCA_019359885.1 Listronotus oregonensis | reverse complement strand
AGTTTCTGATTTGATAGATTGTATTGTAAATTTGTATAATAAATATTTTTTAATTTAGTTTTTATTTGTTTTCCCCTTTTATCCCGCGTGCGAAAAAATGTTACTCTTAAATATGTGCAAAAAAAATGTCATTTCGGCATCGACATTTAAATTAAAATGGTAAACTCTTAACGATTTTACAAAAAAATAATACAATTTTTCTATTTGATTTGCTTATCCCTATTTTCTTTATCCTACCGATTACTTTTGATCCCACTGTTCTGTTTGGCTTTCTTTTAACGAAATTCACGCTCGCCCATTCGTGGTAATTGAAGAACACATTTCCTGAATACCTGTTTACAAATCTATCAATAGTTTCGTTGGAACCGTAAAGCAAGCCGTGAGAACGGTACAAAAAGCTCGAAAATGTCATTATAAAGACCAACAGGTTGCTTATAATCGTACAATAGACCCCATATCTTATTCTTAAACTTACTCTGCTTAAACCTGTGATCACCTTTTTTCTTATTTCATTATAAGGAGCCCTATTCCTACACCCTTGTGTCAATACAATGCAAATCTAATTTCACATGCCTCGACTCTGTAGTGTGTACGTTTCCTTTTTGGGGGATGGTTCGATAATAGAGCTTAATGGCGCAGGTAACTGCCAGAAATGACAAAATATTTATAGATTTCTGGCAGGATAAAAAGGTTGTAATTGTGAGTTTTTTATTGCAATAGGTGGAGAAACGATAAAATTACAATTGGGTACTATTGATTTACAAAGGAGTTCAATTTACCTCGGGGCTGCCCGGGATCAGTTTTACTAGAGTGTCAAAAAATTGGGGCAAAAAGCAAGATTATAATTTTTCTAGGTATACAGCGACTCAAATTAATTTTGCATATATTCCCTTCGTAAACAGTATAGCAAAAAACTGCTAAACAGGAAAAGTTTATAAAAAATGTTTTCATTAATGCAAAAAACTTTTGTTGCGATTACATTACTTCTGTTTAGCGAGAGAAGTAAAAAATGAGTTACTGAGTGCTTAAACAGTTTTGTGTAATTGTTTAGAGTGTGGCCACCTAGGTTTAATCATAAAAAATCGAAAAATGGCAATATAGACATTTTTTTTTAAATTTTGTTCTCGGATTTACGAATCTTTTAAGTGAAATAAAAAAATCGGTGGTAATTTTTACTTAAAAAAAAAATTTATTTTTCAAGTTGTTCGTCAATAAAATGCATCCATTTAAGTTTAGCGATTTCTAGTGATTTGTTTCATATTCTCCGTGTAAAGACAAATAATTTCAAAAAAAAAAAAATAGAAAAATTGACTTTTGATTATTCTATTTTCGAAGAACTTTAAGAATAAAAATATTTGACAACTCTAAAATTTAATCGTGTTGATTTTACATCCCAAAAAAGTGGAGCCACACATCTAAACAATTATGGTACGTTTCACAATAATTCGTTGATTTCTCGTTTTACCTGCAACTGTTAGTCGTAAAACTCAATATACTTTGGGTACCCGCATGTAGGTCTGGACTTAAAATTTTCTTTATTTATTATTGTACCTACTTTTTGGTATATTATGTAGGTTATAGGCAAATTACAGGTGTTGAATATAAAGCAGAGTCTTTTCCACTTAGTTCATCAGTCGTTTGGAGTTTGTCAAGGATTTTCGGTGTGTTATTGACATCCAAAATAGCTAACCTAAACTATTAATATTAGTAGGTAATCAGGACCTGTACCCTTTCAAAAGGTGCTGTGCCTACACAATAGATATTTGTCAGGCAACCTATTTATGTTTGGATTTTTCACGGAGGGTTGTAATTTAAATTTTATTTCGGTCAAGAAATCAACGAATTATTGTAAAACGTACCATACCTGCAATTTACAACCTATTTTTAAAAATGCACATACATTTTAGTTTTGTCAAAATATTTCAAAAACAAAACCATTTAGTTACAAATAAAATAGGCCTCTCTTTCCCTATTTTCTTATTGACTTTATTCCTAAACAAAATTTGGGTCTTTGAATGCCGTGTGACGTCACAGTGCACCACCATTCACGGACAAAAATGACACATGTCAGCACAGGTAGCGTTATACAACTGGTATAGAATTTGTACTTTCATTTATGTATCAATATAAGCATATATTATGGAGTGTTTGTGTTACTACATTTTAATTGTGAAATCTTAATATAGTTTAGAAAAACAGGTTTACAAAGAATACTGCTTAATTTTAATTTTCTTGTTTAAATGTGAAAGAAATTCTAAGATTATAACAGTTTTTTTTTTAATTTACTAAGATCGCCAATTTTAAGGCTATATTTTTGCATTTTACTTTTTATTTTGCAAAGTTGGATATGTTTTGATTTTTTATTATTCCATAGTTTTTTTAATAAGCTTACCGTTTATCAGAACTTTTCTCCGACAGTTTCAAAGATCCCAATAGATGCATTACTAATTTAAGACACTGTATACATAAAGTGCAAAAAAAAAACTTAAATACACTTAAGGTCAAAATTAAACTTGACCCGAAATAAACTTATTTGTCACACTAAAACATTAATTCGTCATTTGCGAAAACAAAATGGCAAAACAATTTTCACCTCAGCGGACGTAAAACAAAAAAAAAGGTTAAGTCGCGTTTAACATGTTTTGAACTTGATCCAAGTTTAAGGATGTAATTTATGTTAGCCGTTGACAGCTGCGGCTTCAAGTCGAGGTGGTTAGCTTATTGGAAATAAATCTTTCTGAATGAAATTTTGAAATTGGCGGTTCGGTTTGTTTTGGCTCTTCCTTTTATGGACAAGTTTCGTATATGTTAAAAATGTAACGGTACCAAAAGTTTTAGGAAACTGTAACAAAAATGTTTTGATACACAATTTCTTTTTAATATTCTTAGAACTGGGTATTTTAAAGAGCAAAAATGCGATGTATTGAAGTAGTTTTAGAAACCTTGCGATTTAACAGTGCAAATGCAGCCGGGTGGCATTTAAGCATTCTGGTATAGGATTCGGCACCCAAGTAAATTTCATTGGTCCAGAATGGTACCAGAATGTTGGACGATGCTGAAACAGAGGTCGGAAAGTTGCCATGCAGTTGGCGCGGTTTTATGTTAAAACTGATGATCCTATACTGTAAAATTTAAATATTATGTATTAAAATATATAAATATATTTATATTATATATATATATATATATATATATATATATATATATATATATATATATATATATATAATATATATATATATATATATATATATATATATATATATATATATATATATATATATATATATATATATATATATATATATATATATATATATAATATATATAATATAGAAATATATAAATATAATATATAAAAAAATAAATATATAATAGTGATGAATATGATAGTGATATAAATAATAAGCTTCGCAATATGTCATACTTGTATAAGCGCTGTTCGAACAAACAAAAGACGGCGATTCGAGGCATCCCTATTCGTCGAGCGTACGCTGTTTAAGCTATTTTTGCGCGTATGTCCTAGTTTAAATTCGATCTCACTCTGTTTTAGTGCTTAATTTGTTTTCTTTGTTCTACTTGCGAAACGTCCATGTTCGGTTTTGAACTTTTCACACCTGTATATCTTCGAAAACGACCCCCTGAACACATGGTGGACCCAAACCTGGACACGGACCTCATCTCCGATGGTTTTCCTCACACAATCGAAAAAGACGAACAGAAAATCCTTATGGAGGGTTTTTTGGGGCGCTGAATCTGAATTTTACGGCGGAAACGACCCCCGAACACCCGGTGCACCGTAACTAAGAAGAAATTTAAAAAAAAAATGGAAAATATAAGGATAATATTAACTAACCACAACTAAAATTTGGTTTTGACAAATAAATAAATTAAAAAAAAAAAAACAACTTTAAAATGACGGTCCACCAGGTGTTTAGGGGGTCGTCCCAAAAACCCCCATAACGATTTTTGGTTCGTCTTTTTCGATTATGTGAGAAAAACCCTCGGAGGTAAGGTTCGCGTCCAGGTTCTGGTGCACCAGATGTCCGGGGAGTGTTCGCCGATGCCATATTTGAATTCAGCGCCTAAAAAAAACCGGGCGTCGAGTTTCTCTCCTTCCTGCGTGAATTTTGGGAGAGTCCCACAGAGATGACGTTCATCGGCGTTCTAGCTCAGGTCGGCTGTGGGTCAATTGAACATCATAATCGATACGAAACTAGAACCCGTTTGGGTCATGACTTTGATAAATTTCCAAAGCTGTCTTAAAAATGCATTTTTGAATTATTTAGGCTGCAGCAATGCATGTTTTACAAAAAATGTTTGGAAGCGAATGCAAAAAAACCGCATTCCGATCCGTCTTAGTGCAAAAAATTCCGAGGTTGAGTTATTTTGTCCAGAAAACGGAAATTCTTATTATTAATTTGATTAAAAAATATGCGTAGCGTCGGCCGTGAGAGGTCTGACAGAAACCGGTTATAGCTGTCACTCATTGCATTTCAGAACACTTAGATGGGCATTGCAGTAGCTCTAGTTTTTTTATATGAATGTTAGGTTGATTTCCTCGTAGCCAGATTATAGAAATTATCCAGAAAATGTGCTGGCAAAAAAAATACCTGTAGAAAACTTGAGCCAATATATTATTGCAAGTAAGCAAGCAAATTTTTAGTCTTATTACAACCATTAATCAAAAACATCAAGATAATGGAAATTAATACTTACTCTGCCACTGATTTTAACAAAACATTTTTTTCGTTATTTGAAAGCGAACGGAATATTTTTTCTGTTTTATCAACTTCCAAATCCAATTAGGTTTTATTAGCATTTATGGCCACCAAAAAAGCAATAAAACTTTATTTTTTTATTAAGTATAATTTTAGTAGCCATATTCTTATTTTTACAAGCGGAAATTTGAATAAATCTGAATAAAAATGAATACCAATTGATTTATAGAAATCCCGAAAATATCGTCGAGGACCACCGATAAAGGAGCTATTAAAAAAGTACTTAAATTCTCGTATCTTTTGTTCTCGAGTTAGTATCGGTTTTATATTGTTTAGAATGGTCCATCCTGGCATCCTCTTTTTTACGACTTTTGGCTAAGTTTCAACCTACATACACTTCGAACCGTCACTTAACGCTAAATATTTTTGTCAGTCTTTATGCATAAATGTGTGGTTTTTACTACCGTTTGTCGCTAAACAGAGTACTAGAGAGCTATAGCTAACATTTTACGTTTACGTCTTTTAAATTTCAAGGAACTTGGTGTTTGTATTGGTTGTATTAAAATATGTTGTATAGTTGGATCAGTATTAGAATAAAAATTTAATGCTCTTAAAAAAAAGTAGCTAAAAAAGTTTGATTTTTCCTGGCGGCCGCATCTGCTTTTTATATGGACTATTTTTACAGACAGGTGCGGAAAGCGGCACATTATAAAAAGCAAAGGCGCCTGCCAGTAAAAATCAAACCTTTTTAGCTACTTTTTATGTTTTTTTTTACTTTTTAAAGAGAACCGAATGTTTATTCTTATACTGATTGAACTATACAGAGCCCACCGCCAACGATTGTAGCTTTCCGACCATGTGTGCACCTTTAAAAATATCTTTTGCCTTAAAGTGCCTAATATAACAGATATTTTTTACTACTTGACACTTATTTTTCATGTTGACGAATTGTAATTTTTCATTTTCTTTGCCAGTCTTCTTTGCTTATTTGAGGACAGTCTAGAAAGCCCTAAAACCTAGGTAATACCAATGCGAAGGTGTCTAGGGTAACATAAAAGACAGTTTCTTGACACGGAAACTCAAAACTTGTGAGTTTGTACAGCAAGGTTTTTCCAGATAGCAGGTTCTTTAAAACGTTTTGACCATGTTAGAAGTTCGTTTACTGTAGGATCATCCTTTGTCTTCTTCAAGTCCACTAGAGGCAAAACTTATAATGGCTTTTTATTTAAAGCAGATGCGGTAGGAATATCAATAAAAAAGGAACAGGTCATATAAACATTCGATCAGAGCCCTCTGAGTTAGAGCCCGTTCTGAGTCAACCAGGGTTGACTAACTCTATTTAGATTTGTAATAAATTAAAAGAGGTTTTATGAATTAGTATATCTGTCTTTTATCCAATTCTTTCGTGAGATCAGCGAAGTTAAGGAACTTCGGGCACGGTGAGTAACTGAATGGGTTACCGCCAGTAAACACTATTAACATTGGGTTTGTCGCAATCAACGTCCCGCCTGAATGACATTAACCAGAGGTTAATGGGGTTCAGAGGTAGTAGTTATTTCTATAAAGTTCCTGGTGGCACTATCGTTTTGTCTAAAAGATGCCGGGAAAATGCAATAGCTGCATGTTTTGGTACTTGTATAAAGTTGATGGAACTGGAGAAAATAGGTCAAACATCTAAAAACCAGGCACACACGTTACCTATAACTTAGGCATCACACAAGCCTTCGTGGGGGTTAAAAAAAGAACAAAAATTCTCAAAGGATCTTCATATTAATTGTTTAATAATAAACTTAAATTGAGTTACATTAATTAAGGGTTATGACTTTTTTATAACTAACAGAGCACCTCAATGTACTTATTAATCTGGTTCTGGGGACAGTTTACGAGCTGCATAAATTAATTTTAGAGCTCTTACAGTTTGTTTGGTCATACGTCTATTTTTCATTCTTATTTTAATTATTTTTACTGTCAAACCTGCTATATACGAAAATTTAATTTCTTCATGTTTCACCATAATGCACCATATTTATAATATGGTTAGTTGTGAGCGTTATTGGGAATTGCTTTTGCAAAACCAGATTTTTGAGGAAAATTGTATTTGTCAAAATCTAAGCAACATTTATAGAGGGAGAACCCTGTGTATAACTACAGTAATATCTTCATGCCACTTAAGAATATTTTCGGTAACATTAAATGTCCTGTGAAAAGGATATTTGCATCATCCTAAACTTCTGTTTTAAATATGACTGAAGGAGATACGTGCTTGTGTCTTTAAATTATTTGAGCTGCTTACAGACGCTTATTACTAGCACATCCCAAAGATGATTCCATTGTCTGACTCTAAGCGAGAGATAATAATAAACTAAACCTTAACAAATTTCGTTTCACAAGCACATCTTAGTTCTTGGAAATGCCAGAGCCCCCAACTGTTTCAAAAATATAAACATCACCATCTTTACAAAGTCGTGCTTCCAAGTGGTATGAAGTAAAAACACTATTACGGAAATTTTAGATTGATTGCAGGATGAAATCCATTTATGTTTTGGTTAGTTTACTGAATAATCCAGGGCATTTAGATCAAAATCGCCCGAATAGCGGAAATTTTTCTAGCCAGCAGATATCGAGATGGGATTTTCTGCATTGTGTTCAGGAAGGTCCCAGAAAACGACTCGAGTTCGGCAGCCCCGAAAACCCCTGAGTAACGATTTTGAGCGATTTTCAGGCATGCTGCCATTTCTTTCCCAATTCACCCCCTGGACACCCCCACAGAGCCACCCTCGAGCTCACTCGGGTAATTCTAATGCCAAAATCGAGTTCGGCATTCCCGAAAACCCCCGAGTAACGAGTTTGGGGCGATTTTCAGGCACGCTGCCATTTCTCCCTCAATTCACCCCCGGACACCCCCACAGAGTCACCCCCGAGCACCCCCGGATAATTCTAATGTCAGAATTGAGTTCGGCAGCCCCGAAAAACAATTTTTCCCAGTTTCCAGTCGTTCCTATAATGGTGCAAGTAATGATGCAATTGGAAAATACATTTTCCGGCCCAGAAGGCATTTTTAAAAAAATGCATGAACCAGACTTCCTAGAGTTGTTTTCTGGGATCTTCCTGAACACAATGCAGAAAACCGCATCTCGATATCTGCTGGCTAGAAATATTTCCGCTCTTTTCCTTAACAACCCTGGACTAGAAGAAAACTAATATAAAAAAATGCCAAAATCTTTATGTATCGTGTGTTTTTTTGTGGATTTTTTTACGCTACCAACACGTATTTCAAAACTGCAATATATAGAGATATAAGATACGTAAACCCGCTTATATTGGGTAGCGTATGTATGCTAAATTGTTCTAATACCTCCATGAACGAATACTTATGTCCAAAAATAGAACGTGGCTTACCGCCCCGCTGGTAAATGTATACGATTCAGATATGGGGAACAGTAAAACAAACCGTCCCAGCTTTTATAGCTTTACTATAACTGTCTTAAATAAATAAATTTTCCAGCATATCCAGTCTATTTTCATCAGTGTAAACTCGGAGTATGGCCTGTGGAATTCGCTTAGAAAAAAAAACATTTTTTTTAAATAATATCTTTAAAATTGGATTGCTTTTAAAATTTAAACATGTTTCTCAAGTACCCACTTTTGTTTGTATTGGAATTAATTGTAAATAAACTGTCATACAATATCATTTGATTTATCTTGACAAGCTATTCAAATATGATAAGATCATTTAGTTCTAGTTTTTTAAATAAGTCGTTTCTATTTATAGATTATCTGCTATATTTTTGACGAGATAGAAAAAAAAAACTTAAAGAATTAACAGTTTATTGGGTTATTTTACGATATTGTATGGAAGCACCAAAAATATTGTCCAGTTAAACATCAAATGCTTTTTTCAAAAGCAACCTTAATCCCCATAAATATATTACACCCATAACAATAGCGACATGCAAGAATCTATCAGTCCGAAAGGAATTTCTTTTCTTCTAACCTCTACACCCTATATGTATCCCAAATTAGACCAGACTTGGAATAACTGTTAGGGAATGGCTTCTCCTACAACAATCGGCAATCGTGATTCCATCTAAAGAAGAGCCGTTGGTCTTTATTAATGACTCTACTCTTATAAAAAGCTTGTTGTGAATCCAAATTTAGTAATTACCTGAAGACAAGTTAAGATAGTTAATAAGGTAGAATTTTAATTAGAAAAACCAAGGTTAGTCGCACTAATGCCATCTGTCACTTCTAACAAGCCTGTGTAGTTGTCGTCGGTAAAATCATCATTTGACCAGAAACAATGTTAAGAGAATACACCAAAAAACAACTGTAAAAATATTTTTCTATATGTATGAAATAGTTGTTAATTTTTTTGTATACATATTTTCCTATATTTGTTTTTTTTTCAAAGCTGTCTTATGATATTAGGCTTTGGTTGCATGCTGGCACAAAATGGTAAATGCCAGCTTTGTCAGTCATACCTATTTATTTTGTTTTGTCTTATTAAACTGTTTTGAGGAGTAACAAATTAACGTAAAAAAATATCTCGATTTTTACTTGTCGTCTGTAACTAGTGATCTAAAACAAGACCAAGACCGGGTATCTTGGTTTTGGTCTTAAGGCTGGTCTTGGTTTGGTCTTGCAAGCCAAAAGAAGGTTTATTTGGTCTTGGTCTTGGTCTTGCACCACCCGGTCTTGGTCTTGGTCTGGCTTGCTGCAAAGTCTCCCCTGGTCGCTTTTTTTTGGTATAATAATTTAAACTAAGCAATCTTGAATAAAATACATCTTTTTAAACTTAAATATAAATCAAGGGGGACTATATTTTTGGCTTTAAAATTTTAATTTTAAATTTTTTTTAATTTAAAACACATTTATTATTTGATTAAAACATATTTTTAATGAAGGCGTTTATTTATTTACAACCCAGGGCCGGATTAAATTTTTTCCCCCATAGACTTATAAATTTTTCCGCCCTAATATGTAATATTTTTTGAATGAAACACACTTAATTCTTATAAAAAATTATTAAAAAAATTTAACAAAATAAATTAATTAACAATTTCTTTAAAACAAACAAATTTCAGGTTTTTTTTATCTATTTAAAATTAAAGATATATTAATTTAACATTATTTTTTTAAAAAAAATTTAAACGAAATTTCCCCATAATATTTGCCGCTCTAGGTTTATCTCAGCCTTTTGGTAAATCCACCCCTTTATGCCTCTATTTTTTGGTTAAATTAAAACCTTTCTTTTATACATTTGGTGGCATATAGAAACATTTTAGAGATAAGAATTATATAAATTTTCTTTGAAAAAACAAATAAAATTAAAGAAATACAAAACTGTTTACTGTTGAGAAAAAAAAAACTTTAATTTCAACCGGATTTAAATATACATTGTGTAATTCTGATATGTAAACATTGGTTTCTGATTCAAAAAAAAAGTTATTTAAAAAACTTTTCATTTTATATGAACTTTTACTTTTAAATTGGTTAAAATTTTCGTACAAAGTTTGTAGAAATACTTTATAAAAAATCTGCAGATACAAGGGGGCCCAATAGTGACAAAGTCGAAATCTTTAAATCGTCCATCAGAGAAAAACTAAACATACAAAAAATTATAGACAAAAAAAGGGTAAAATGTAAAGTTATTTTCTATTCCAGAATTTTTCTATTAATCCACTGCCACTCAAAAAACTCCCTTATTTTTAGCTTTTCCCCTAAAAAAAAAAAATTTATGGCGAAAAATCAATTTAGAAAAAATCGCCACCTTGTATATTATGCTGAAAATTGTTTTATATAGAAACAATGTCGACGTAGATGGTTTTTAAATAATTTTCGTTTTGACTTTTCCTAAACCGGAAATGATTTTTACAACTTTTATTTAAAAATATTCCTTTATCACATAAATATATTTTTTATTATTCCATTATTTTAATTATCTTATTTTAAGAAGATTAAGGGTCCTTTAGAGTGTAAACAAAAAAAATGTATTTCTGGATTTTTGGAGATTTTTGATCCACCCTGTAAGTGGCATCACTTGATAGCTAATTTAAAAAAAAACATTAAAATTATGAAACTAATATTCAGCCCATAACTTTTGTACCCCTAGTTTTTCTGTCGTAAACGATTTCGGAGATGTCAAGCTTTTGGACCATTGAGTCACCATCTCATTATTTTTGAAATATGTTATTAAATTTATTCGTTAAGACCAAACTGATCGATTTAATTAATATTTTATTTAAGAAACTCTTACTTATTAAATAATCGCCGCTTTTGGCAGTTCTTGACACAGTTTTTGTCATGTCTGTATGAAATGCCTCTGTATATTAAATATATCAATAAAATATTACAATATCAAAAAAAGTTGCAGAAGTGCAAGAGTCTTGCAGGTCGGTCTTGGTCTTGCGTAGTCTTGCACACCTCGGTCTTGGTCTTGGTCTTGGTCTTGGTCTTGCATACCCCGGTCTTGGTCTTGGTCTTGCAAGCGAAAAGGCAGTCTTGGTCTTGGTCTTGGTCTTGGTCTTGCTGCAAAAAAAAATTCAAGTTAAATCTAGAAATAATTAAAAATATTGTTTAGTTTGTACCACTTTTAAGTAACCCCTTTATTTGTAATAATTTTGTCTAAATTTTTTAGCAAACGAAATATTCTACTTCCTCGCCCTAATAAAGCACCCTGTATATACATATCTTATTAATTTCTGTTCCATTCGTTGGGAATTTGTTTTTATTAGTTAATGTAAGCCCTCCTTTTTTACCTTTAAATATTATTTTTTCTATTGATATAAGTGAAATTTTTCTAAAGTGGCTAATTTGTTTGCTTAGAGCTTTTACTCGAGTTAACCACCGAACAATATGACTTCTGACAACTGTAAATATGTATCTAACACCCCTATTCAAAAGTTACCCCTGCATATCATGTCGGCACGTCGACGTCAGTGTTATGAATAGTTTTTTATGTTACACCTAATAGTCTAACGCCATTTTACACATACGAGAATTATTTTAAAATTTATCTCCATAATTTGTTTTCATTTTTTTTTAATTTTAACTTAAATTTTCGCAATTTAAATATTGAACAAACCAAAATGTAATACTCGATAAGGCTTAGGGGTCGTCCATTAATCACGTGATATTTTTTTAGCAACTTTTCAACTCTCCCGCCTCACCTCTGGTGATACGTGGTGAGGTTTTATATTACTCCCTCCCCCTGCCCAACATCAATTATATTTTTTTTTGGTAAAAAATGTCTTAAAAGTTTCAGAATGTTAACTTTAAATTCAGGTTAAAACTAATTTAATTCTAAAAATTAAGCACCGTAATAAAAATGTCATTAAGGTTGCAGGTAGTTTCTGACTGGCTTTTCGATTTAGAAATCGCGTTTTCAACGGGAAAATATGTACACACGTGATATCTCACTAAAATTCCTTCTCCTTGTGATATTCCGTGATTTTTTTCGAATCTTTTTCAGATTTTTAAGCCTCACGTAGTTAATGGACAATCCCTTAATAAATAAAAATACAAAACTATTTAATAAGTTAAAAAAAAGTCATCTTACAACATTAAGTAAATAAATGATTATCCATAAATATATGCCTCTATTAATGCAAACATGTGGAGCACTGATGCTTATTTAGAAAATCTATGTACCCTCTTCTTCTTTGTAGCCGCCTTTTTGGACATTTTGATCTTTTTCTCCTTGTTTTTTCATAAATATTTTAATAACTATAGTACCAATAAACAAACCAATTACTGCAACACCCAAGAGAACACAAACTATTGTTCTGTTATAAAATACTAGAAATAGCCAAACAGTATGATTATTTTTTAAACCTTTCTTCTCAGTTTGCACAGAAACTATTGCCACCTACGAACTGGCAGATCTAAAACAAAATAAGAAAAACCAAAAAAACAAAAATCAAAATACTTATCTAGGTTTTGGTAAAAAGTCTATCACCCTTTTCAATGTAAAATTAATCTATTTAAATGAACACTGGGAATTAAATATGATTTAACATTATAATTACTACTTTTGATATAAAAAAATAAGATATATTAAGAGTTTTTGTCAGAATTTTTAACCTAATGTCATAAACATTAAATTAATCTATTATGACTGGTGCATTTTTTATTTTTAAAAATAAGATGGGTGGAAAGTTAATTGATTTTAAGTTTTCTTGAAATTGCCTTAAGCAAAAGTAACAACCTTCGAACATACACCTACTAGAGGCAGCGTTGTCGCTCGGCCATGCGAACAAGCGTGAGAGCGAGAGAGAAAGAGAAATAGCAGTATAACCTTTTACAATTATGTTTATTTAATATTTTCCCTATTTTAACAAGCTTCTTTGGCTAAAACACTTAGTTTTATACCCCGGGACCAGGGCTGAAGCGGTCCCATATCGGCGAGTACCCCATAAAGGCTTTTAAAAACATGTTTTTGTGTTTTTAGTGGAATACAAGAGTTTTCAAAAAAAAGCTGGTACGAATTCCCTGTATGGGGATTGTTTATTCGTTTTTTATTAAATACTAAATTGTTTTTAATAAACAAATACCAACTATAAAAAGTACAGGAAGCGAATAAAAAAATAAATAAATACACTAATAGGAGAATCAGGTTAAAAACCCTGTTCATAGGACTCTAAAATGCTTAAATGGATCTGCACAAACTGGCCAGCATCTGCGTGGGAGGCTAACTCCCTCAAGCTAACACTCTGAGTCATTATATTCAATTATTAACTAGCTAAATTGGCTTAATTAAGAATAATAATAATATACCTAAATCACAGCTGAACTTTAATATTCTAAGAAAAAAAATGTTTTTAAATACCATTAAATGTGTTATTTATACAACAATAAACTACATATTTATATAGTTTGAAATTTAAGTACCCAACACTTGTGTGGCTAACTATATTAACATTCCTTTGGTTAATGAACGTAATGTTTGTCGGATCAGTGGAGTAGTGTGTAAGGAATTATTTATTATTATTGTTATTGTTCTCTTAATTTCTCACGTATAATATATGTAAGCGTGGATTTAAAATATTTGTAGAAATCTGAAGGTTTTTTAAAATACATTTGTCTTAATTACCAAAAAAATAAATAAAAATTAAGATTTTTTCAACTGTAAATTAAACCGCAGAATGTAAGCTTAGTATGGCACTGGTTAAATTGGTGTTAACCTGCTCAAAACGTGCTAACCCGCTTAGGTGTGGTTCCTAGGTCATTTTTTTAATCGAATTTATTTTTAAGAATTTTATTTCTTTAGGAAAGACATTAAGATTAAATTTTAATTTTCCAGTATGATGATGGATATCTAGAAAACAAAACGTTGCCAAACAAACTACTTATATCAAAAATCGTCAACCCAGGGTCACTTTGCATATAATTACCGAATAATTAATGTATAAAACAAAATTTTACAATTTATTGTATCTTAATTCTTAATAGCTATTTAACCCACAAGTAATGGGGGCATTAATGATCAAGGCCATTTAAGCGGGTTAAGGGTGTAGATCATTCACAATTCATGCCCGAGTTAGTTACACTATTTTTTTCGGCAATTGTTTTGTTTATTAATTGTAAAAATCATATTTAAAAAAAATCCAAGATGTATTCCTGTTTTAGGCAACTAACTTAACAGATGTTTTAAAGGTTGTTGTTTAAATGACAAGGTTAAAAATAGACTAAATGTCTAAATTTGTGTATTTTTAGTTATCAATACTATAATCGTTAATAATAAGAAAATCATGCATTAATGAAGGCTATAAATGGTCGAGGCCAATTAAGGTGCAAGCGTAGCAATCGCGTTTAAGGTTGAGATCGTTATTTGCCAATTAATGCCCAAGTTAGTTAGAAATTTTTTCCGGCTCTCATTTTGTTAATAAATTGTAAAAATCATAATTTTTCTTAATTTATTTTTAGAGAACCAACTTGACAGATGTTTTAATAGTTGTTATTTAAATGACAACGTTAAAAATAGACTCCGTGTTAATTTTGATTAATAATGAATTATTTTGTATTCGGTAATAATACCTATAAATAAAGGATCTTCTAAAAAATATTTAAAATTACTCTTTTTATTAAGGGTTGTAATATAAAAAAATTCATTAATTTCCAAATCTTGAAATATCTGAAAAACACAAGAACTTACACGACAGACAGTATGGATTCCATCACTGAAGATCCCCAGCTGATCTTCTTTCCTTTGTCTCACACAACTAGAACAAGTCCCTTGAGTTTCTTGGTGAATCCCAGATCGTTGCTCTTGACATATCCAAAGCTTTCGATCAGGTCTGACATGACGGGCTTTTTATCAAACTTCCTTCTTACGGTCTTCCATCAAAGCTTTGCTCTTGCCTCAGATATTGTAAATGGTCATTCTTCCAGCTTTTACCAAATTAATGCTGGGGTGCTCCAGGGCTCAATACTGGCACCCACTTTGTTTCTGCTACACATTAATGATCATCTTCCCTCCACGCTAACATTCAATTTCTCAAGCCAGTCAATAAGCCTGATTTGGAAACCAAGCCTAGGTCAATGCGGATGTTCTTCCAAGACCTCAAACCTTTCTTGGATTGAGGCGCCAAAAACCTTGTTCAGTTTAATGCCACTAAAACAGTCATGTTTGCTGTCGCGAAAAAAGTCTGCCAATGCTCATCCGGTACATATGAGCGGCCAAGTTCTGCGAAACAAAAAACACAACTGGCACAAACACATTTCATCCATAGCCTCAGCAGCTTCAAAAAAGCTTGGATTCCTCTCTCGATCCAGAAAGTATTTCTCTTCTTAAATCTGTATACTCTGTATGTATCCCAAATTAGATCCTCTTTAGAATATTGTTCTCATGTCTGGGGAATAGCGTCCCCTACAACACCTAGCATTCTGGACATCATTCAAAGAAGAGCTGTTCGTCTTATTAATGACCCCACGCTGACAGAAAGGCTTCTCCCCATGCCCACCGTCTAGCTGTACGGGATCTGTCGCTCTTCTATAGGTATTTTCACGGCTTCTGCTCAGAGGAGTTGGCCAGTATAATTCCTCCTCTGGCAGCTCCCAAAAGAGCAATACGTAGTGCAACTTTTATGCATCATTTAACAGTTCAACTAGAGAGGCCACGAACTACCCGTTTTCTTTGTTTCTTTATCCCTAGAGTGTCCAGACTATGGAACCTGCTACCCGCAAAAGTTTTTCCTTCTTCTTCCAGTCTGCAAGTATATATTTAAGTCCCGTGTAAATAAACTCCCTCTCACCACACTTAAGACACCCACGGTACTAACGTACCGTGGGTGTCTCAGCCTTCGTGGACTGTCCAAAGATAAAAAAAATAATAAAAAGCTACCATTAATATTTTGTCGTTGTTAAATACTTAAATAAAAGCTTTAATTACCAGTTGTTACGCTACTGTCTGACAGGTGAAATAAGATTGAGTTATTTAGTATCTACATTTCTTGCTCATTATAATTTAAATGTATTTATTCAAATCTTAGTATACATATTTTATGCAGTTTTTTATCAGTCCCATTCTAGACAAGTTTTATAACTGACACGTGAATACTTGGAAAGGCAGAATTTATTTTAAATTATAAAGGAACATAATTATTAAATTATTTAAATTAAAATTAGTTTAAAACACTTGTCTGTCCAGTTGTCTGGTGCGATCAAAACAAAGAGCTGTTAAAGATGAATATATTATAAAAATGATACTCGTTAAAAGTATTACACAATGTAAGTTATGTTTTTAAACTATCACCTAATTTTTAAAGGCTTGTAACTTTACAAGTGTTTTATTGTTAAACCGATAATGTAGATAAGTAATTTTAGATACATTTATATTGTTGTACCGGTGAGAAATAACCTTTTTGAAAATTACATTTTCAACCATTACTTGAGGGCGAAAGGGGTACTTGTCCTCCCTAGGGAGGAAAATTTACTTTTCTTCCTTGGGGAGGAAAAGTTTTCCTTCCCCTACCAGCCCAGCATACTAATTATACTTTGTTTTTAATTTTAATGACAATCTTTAACGATTTTGAGTAACAATATTTTGGTTTGATAATAACAAAATTACCCAAAAAAGTTAAAACTTATATACAGGGTGTTCGGCACATAAGTATACATACGTAAATCTGCGCCCTAACATTTTTTTTAGAATTAAAAAAAAAATCCAAAATTTTTAATTTTCAGATTTAAAACTGAAGCAACTTTTTGAATAATCATGAAATTGACAACATTTTTATTTTATTTTAATCGAGACTAATACTAGAATCATACAAATTATACCCTCAAACCACGAAAAGAGGTAAAAAAATTCCAATTCCAAGAGAACTTTGGATTGCATTAATAATCCGCGAGAGGAACTTTCCTCCATTGAAATGTAAATTACTGTTGCCGGCTTCCATAAAAAAAGTTATATAAAACGCTGGAATTTTCTTTTAAAAAGGACTTCCAGTCGCCATCTCTGTCCAAAAATATTAGGTACTTAAAGAATTTGCCATCAGAGTTGCCAACGTCCTGTGTAAGTGGCCAGTGTATAGTTTTTCGTTCTTGGGTTTCAAAAATTTGGCGCTATTCCTGAAAATATTCAAAAAATATGCTTTTTTAATAACTGATTTACAATCCGTCTTTGTCATAACGATAGAAAAATCTTAAATCTTGCGCATTCTTGGGTCTGGCAACATGTAATTCTTTAATAACTATTCATACGGAACAGATACCTAAACTAAAGCAACATCATCTCTGAATTCCATTAATCTCTATTGTAAAGAGTTCATCGGTTCGGCAAGCTCTAGCTCTTAATTCTCAAAACTTTTATTTCCTTGTAACTTTCATTTCCCAGTAACTTTCATCATTAGGCACTTTAACAAAAAAAATATTCTTTCTGAGTTAATATTTTGAATTTTTTGGGCTCGTAGCCATCTGTCATATCATGTCGATTCCTCTGGGGCCATTCATAAATTACGTCACTCCTTAAGGGCCGTATAAGGAGTTTTGAATGTGTGACAAGGGTAAAGGACATCAACAGCTTTGGACATCAATGTAAAAATCTAAATTCAAAAAAACTTCCATACGTCCCCATCATTGATATCTAAGCCCCACTTTCGGAAGATATCATAAGCGACTTTGTGTCGTTCTTTGACTTTCTGAAGTAAAGACTCACCTAGCGATTCTGGCAGCCTCTTTTCCCGAATTTGTTGCTTCATTTCTATATTCATTACTCAAATAAATAATATATTTTGTTGGAAAGCTTTTTGGTAGTAAAAAAATGTAATTCAGTGCATACCACAAGCTTTTTCCAATATTTTGAAGAATGCCTGAAATAAAAAGGAAGTTTTGCGGCTAGCAATTAACCATGGCGCAGGCTATTTCGCTAACGCAGTGTGTATATTACACAAAAGGTTTGAGCGTATTTTCCCCTATCATAATTTCATGTTTGTTTCACGTAAAGGTATGAGATTTGATATGTAAATTTACATAAGTATTCTAATTACATAAAAAATAAGAAAGTTATGTCCAGTGGTTTCTGATATATTCAGTTTTGAAAATCACCCATTTTACGTCCGAATCACTAATTGACTTATTCACTCATCAAAATTTTAGGGCACTGCCCGAGGAAGTAGAAACTTGAAATTTGATATCTAGGTTTTAGAAGAGAAGTGAAGAAATATTTTGAAAACTGTTAATATCGTATATTTAGATCAGTAAAGAATTTTCCAAGTCAACAAAGAACTTCAGGGCTAATTTCAGATCTCTTGGATAGAAACTTGGGCCCTATTTTACATAAGTGTTTTTGGTATGATATAAATAACTTTAAATTTCATAATATCAGCCTATTCCAAACGCTTGCTAAAGAACTAAAAACCACAAATTTTATAACACAGTCAATGCCGATATTACAGAATTGATCCAATTATAATTTATTAAAGCCAATTCTATTGTGCACCCCATTGTAAACAAATTTATTGTAATATGTAATAGGTTAGTATTAAAACGACGTGTTTACATTAAAATTGTGGTCTATTTTATGCTTACAATTGACCACTTTATTGTTTCATATTATATTGTTGAAGTTGCAGCTAAATAAAATACGAAAATTTACAAACAGGTAACACGAATATTTGTCTTAAAATTTATTAGGTAGTTTAAGGGGTTAGTCTACCAGCGCGCTTTAAAAAACTGTATTTTCACTTTTTTTTTTAAAACCTCATCAAGTTATTAAAAAAAAAGATTTGGGGCTTATCACACCCTTAAAAAACAAAAATTTTTTTTTTATTATTTTAAACATTTTGTATATAATTTTAAGGTAATGGAACCCTTAAAAATCATCTAAATTAAAACTTTTAGTGTCGTTAGATTAGGTATAAACCTAAATTTGATTCGATCTAAATAAAAAATTTTACATATTAAAAAAAAATGGGGCTATCTTAGAAAAAAAATAAAAAAGTTTTTTTTTGGGGTTTTTTGTTTAAAAAAATTGTAAAATTAAAAATTTTGAGATGTTTTTGGGTCGAATCAACATCTAATTACCAGTTAAATTTTTAAAGAATCGGTTTAGTAGCCTCTAAGAACCGGGCAACGAATTTTCAAAAATTTTGGGAAAAAATTTTCCTTTCCCCCTTTTTTTTTTTTTCAATTTTCTTTCTGAGGTTAATCACCTTTTTAGAAGCATCAAAATTTGGCGGTTTCAAAATTTAGCCCGCTTTGTCCTGTTGCGCCGGGGGTATAAAACGTAAGGGCAAAAAGTACTTTAAAGAATGCTTGGATCAGTCTAAAATTTTCAAAAAATGTTGTTAAATGCATAAACTTTTGAAAAAAAAAAAAGAAAAAAAAGTTTTTTCAAAATGACCAAGTAGACTGATCCCTTAAATGTATTTACTATTGATTTATCCATAAAATTTGATTAAAATTTTGGTTTAAAATTATTATTTTTATTTCAAAATTTAATAAACCCAACCCCCTTTAAATTTGAGATGTAAAATTAGACCAAAGTTCTGTCCTTTTTTGGGGTCCCTGACTTGAATTTTTTCCCGTCTGTCAATAATAATGAATTTTTCTTATACAGTCTTTGTTATTAGTACAGACAGATCAGTAAAAACTCGCCAAGTCAAAAAACAACTTTGTCTAATTTTAAATCTTAGTAATCTAAGAGGTTGAAATTTTTGGATAGGAACCTGGCCCTTATTTAACATAAGTGTTTTTGGTTAGATCTCATGCCTTTTTTCTCAGTGTACCTTGGTTTATAAGTATAACCAACCTAACCTTTAGACTGAATATGAAGTACTAAAACTGCTCAATTTTATGTCCCTTAAATGGCGTCTTGTTTGGGGTCGGATAGGTAAATGTGACTTTATTTGGCACTCAGGCAATCAGATCAAAATTTTAAAAACCCTAAATAAAGATATCCAAACCCTTTTTTGGGCCCCCGGCCCTGTAAAAATGTGCGTGTTGATTTTTTTTTTATTTATTCTAAAACCCTTTTAAAACTTTCTCCCCTCAAGTGCGTGATCACGTCGGGAAAATGGTATTTTTAAAATCGAATATCAAAAAAAATTGACATAATTTTCCCAATATTTTTAAGGGAATTAAATATTTTTAATTTTAAAATAATAATTTTTTAAATTTTAATAAAAAAAATTTTTTAAATATATTTTATAAATTTTTTTAATTAAAAAATTTTAAATTTTATTTTTTTAAATTTATTTAAAAATAAAAATTTTTTTTAATATATATATATATATATATATATATATATATATATATATATATATATATATATATATATATATATTTTTTATATATAAATTAAAAAATATTTAAAAATTTTATATTTAATAAAATGGGTGTCCGAAAAAAAAATTTTTTCATTATCATGGCACTAAAAATTTTTTTCCCTAATTAAAAAGTATTTTAATCTATTTTAGTTCTTTAAAATTTTTTTTTGAATGAGCGGGGGGTTAAAAAGTGCTTAAAAATTAAAAAATTTCATGGTTTTTTTATAATTAAAACTATAACTAAATCATTTTAATTACTTTATCTTTTTTCTCTGTACATGACCAAATGACTCATTTTAGTTTTTTTTTAATTAAATAAAAAAACAGGTTCGTTGTTTAGTATTTGTAAGTGAGTGGAAATACCACGTGAAATTTCCCCTGATTTTTTTTTTCTTAGAGGAAAATTTATACATGAGTGAAATATTCAGAAAAAAAGCATATCAATTTCCTTAGAACATCAAGTTAGTGTAATTTTAAGAAGTAAATATTGAAAGTGAATTTAATTTGAGAAAAAGTGGTATTTTTTTAATTCTTTCACTTTATTAAAAAAAAAAAAAATAAAGAAGATGTAAATCAAGGCCAAATTTATTTTTTTACGCAACAATAAAAAAAGATTAACCTATTTCCCATTTTAAGCAAAGTCGAATGTATTTAAAGAATAATGGGGTTGTGATAGATTTGGATACCAAATCTTTACAAAGAATTGAATTGATCGGTAAAAGTAAAGAAAAATTTTTCAAATATTAAATAAAAAATTAATCTTCACCCCTCTAACCCTCTTCCCTGGAAGTTATATGGCTTAAAAGCAAAAATTACCTACTTTCCTCAAGTATACATATTTAATACTTCCCTTATAGTGAATTTGAAAATCTTGTAAAAAAGCAAATATCACAAATTTTTACCACATTATCATGATTGTTATTACTTATTACAGAAATGATTCAATCTTATTTATTAAGTTAATTTTTTAATTTATTAAGACCCTGTAAACAGATTAATTGTAATATGTTGATACGTTAAATCGACATGTTTACATTAAAATGGTTGTAAATTTGATGCTTGTAATTGACCACCATATTTATTGTTTGATATCACATATTATATTGTTCTATTTGAAACTGTATATTCGAAGAAAGTATGAATGTTTTATTTTTTTAAATTACTTAAAATTTGTATTAATAAATTAATTAATTTAATTTACATAGGTGAGTACCTACTTATGTGTGTTGAAATTTTAGTTCAACACCCATTCAGTTGGTGGTACAGTTTTAAAACATAAGTGGAAATCGAAATCTCAGAAACCAAAATCGAATATCTCAGAAACCAGTTGACATAACTTTTTCAACTTTTTTACAGGTGATAATAATACTTATGTAAATTTACATACCAAATCTTATACCTTTATGTGGAACGATAACGAAGTTATAATAGGATGGAAAAGACGCTGAAACGTTTCGTGTAATAAACACAAGGGCCTGGCGCACTACCGTGCTCATATATTAAAATAGTCCGGTTACCTATTTTCTTTAAAACACGAAGCTGCTTGCAAGAATATATAATGAAAATAAAAATGATTTAGCACTTTTGTTTTAAAACGAATTAATTAATTATTTTATTTTCACCCATTCTTACAGATATGCATTAACAAATAATCCAACATCAGACAACAGCAACCTGATACAACATAAAAAGTATATATTTACGTTAAACATGAGTAAAACATGTTGTAACATGCATATTTTTACTTAAAAAGAAAAAATAATTTAAATTATTGAGAAGCATCAGTATTAAATTATTCCAATTAAAATAATTGTAAAAGTTTGTTCATTCATTTAAATTGATTGAAACAAAGAGTATTAACACGTCAACAGATAGTTTAGTTGGACTAGGCAAATAAATAGGTAAATATTTCCAGCTGAATTTATGACTCTATTATTCTACAAAACTAAAAATAGCTTCTTATTAACGAAGATCTGGTTAATACCAAAAGAAAAATAAATTAAAAAACTTTTACCTTACCATTGCCAAAAAATTTAGTGGGGTTATTATCAAAACTATTGCAAGTGCTTCAATTATAAAAAAAATAGTGTAGCATGTGTATCTTGTAATTATATTAGTTTTAAAATGACGTGTTTACATTAAAATTGTGTTTTTATGCTTCTAATTATCCACTTTGTTTATTGCTTTACCTAACATATAATTTTCTAGTTGTTAGAACACAAAAAACATTTACTACGATCATTTGTTTTTGGTTATTAGTTTAAATACTATATTTATTTTTATAATTTTTGATAATTTTACCTGATACAGGATGGACAAAAATTTACTACACCATTTAAGAGTAGAATAAATTTTTTACTTTTAATTATTTTCACCATTATATTGTACACATCATTAAATTTTTTTGTGTAAAAGTAATAAAACACAATATAAACACAGTAATAAAAAATCCCGAAAAATGTTCGAAGAAAGAAGGAATTCTTAAAAATGCAGTATTTCTTAGCCGTCACGTTCTCATGATCTGACATCCCCGGATTTGTTTTTGTGGGTATATTTGAAACCGTACGTTTTCATTATTAAGACTCGAACTCTTGCTGAACTAAATAATAATATTTATCGGAAAATTTGAATGATTACAAAAAAATCATTTTGCAAGCAGTTTCTAGAGTGATATGTGGGCTTCAAAACAGCAAAAAAAATCTCTAACATTCGTACTTTATAATGATAAACAGAAACTAAAATAGTTAAAACTAATAACCTCCTTTGTTTTTAAATGGTTAAGTAATTGGGTGGACCTGCAGAATTAGAAAGTTCATCTAATAAGGGAACTTAAACCCTAACCCAATTTTTTAGAATGACAATATTGTTTTGTTTTACAAAAAAGGGGACTGTACTTGTATTAACAATTATTGTTTTAATTTACTACTTAATTAATTACATTTTCTTTTTTTCAGGTAAGTCATGTTATGCATCATTCTGCGAGTTTGTAAATCGTAATAAACAGTGTAAGTTTGGTAAGTGCGTATTGTGTGTTTGATATGCAGGCTGTGTATTTCAAGTAAGTACTTTATAATCATTAAAACTCAATAGTTAGGTATATATTAAGACTAAAATCCGTAAAATCGGCTTTATTAAAATCGGCTATTTCATAATGTATGAAATAAAGTAAAAATTTCCATCAAAATGATAGACCGTTTCACGCGTCTATATATGTGCTGAGTTGACCCTATAGATTTCAAGTGAATCCACCAAGTTCCCGATATATGATGGAGGAAAGTTTAAAAAACGTAGTGTTGAGAAAAACGCGTTTGAAGTTTTAGGTACAATAACAACTATAAAAATCTTAACCTGTATTTTTACTTATTAAAATCCAAAAGAAATTATTTGTATGCCTATGAATTTGCAGCGCGTAGGTCTATAATAAATGATTTTTTTCGGTAGCTCTAGAAAAAATAAACATAGTATGTTTAATTTCGAAATAATTGTGTTCATTGTAACAGTTATTAACGTAATAATTTATTATATACTTCGAGAATGGAATGGATCGTTTGCGTTTTATACATGTAACTATCTGTGTGGTCTTTTAAATGAAATAGACTTCCCTAAGATTGTTACTTATTTGATTGTTATGAAAATAATTTAATATACAGGATGTCCGGAAAAATGTGGGAAATCTCCCGGATATCAAAAAAATCACGTTAAAGAATACTACAAATTTAGATAAACTTTTTTCGTATATTGGCACCCAAAGAGCTCAAATGGACACTATTTTTTTTAAGTAAATGATTTTATTTATTGTCCATAATAATAATGTATATTTCTTGAATTAAAAAGTTGAACTAATATTTTCAATGATCCCGGGTTCTTTAGATATCATTTGATAAGAATATATTGGGCTTTTTTCCCCATTTTGAGCTCATGTTATTAATAGATGTCCCCTTATTAATGCATTATTTTCTATTAATAAACGATTATAGTATAGGCAACTAAAAATACATAGAACAAACATTAAGTCTTTTCATAACCTTGTAACTCGAAAAAAAGAATCAAGAAATACTAAAATTTTCACAATGATCTTAACCAGACCATTTAACGCCCAGCTATTTCTCAAGCACAAAATTGTACTAAAATAATCTGCTTTCATGTAATGGCCACAGTGGCGTAGTAAGTGGGGTAGGTGTCTTGGACTCGCTGCTCTAAAAGGGCATATAAATCTTCTTCTTGGATGTTAATTGATACAGTCAATAAGAAAAATAATCTTAGCACGACTATTCGCACATTGTTTTGTCATAGTTTAAAGAATATACAATATATAAGTTAGGTCACTTGCATAAAAACTTTTGATGTTTTGGCTTCAAAGACACCGTGCAGCGTCTCCGCCGATCGCGAACCGACACAAGCGTTTTCTCTGATCGGGATTGT
>JAHBCN010013358.1:0-24900 GCA_019359885.1 Listronotus oregonensis | reverse complement strand
GTTTTTTGCTTTGCTTAAATTTATGCCTTTTTTTATAACCTTAAGAATGAAAATAATATTTTCTCGTTTGTCGAAAATGGTCCGTCTATCCCCATTTTGGGATAAATGGACCAATAGGGGAAGGGAGATTTGGGATCAATTTTTTTTTTTTAGAAAAATGCCCAATAAGTGTAGAAAGGATTTTGAAGGGGGGGCATTCCCCGTAGGCGTTGAATAATGCCATAAATGCATATAGAAAAAAATGGGCGTCAATAAGCCCCAAGGAATTTGGGTTTCCCAAAAACTACCAAAAAAGACGGTTAAAGTCAAAAAACCTAAAAAAACCAACCGCCTGAGCCCCCTTTTTTGGGTTCAGATGCTAAGCAAATATTGGTAAACCATATAAAAGCCCATAAGTCAGGTTTTGCACCGAGGGGTGAAAATAATGGATTTATTTAGCCAAACGTTTGGGGAATTTCCCAAATTTTTAACCAAACTAAGGTTATACAACTCAAAATAATTCGTAATATTAGTTTGATTTTTAGGAAAAGCGGGAAGAAATGGTTGGATTTTTTTTGTGCTGACACCAAAATCTCTTAAAAAAAGTCTAAAACCGTCAATAGACGATCCATTGAATTTTAAGCCGGGTTAAAGCCATTTTACACATTGAAAAATTTTGACAGAAATTTGTTTTTAAAACCGCATAAAACAATACTGATGAAACTGGTTTAAACTAAAATAAGTGGGCAGGTCTTACCCAAAAAAAGGTTTTAAAGTATTCCAGTATCGGGGGAAGGGGAAACAATTAGCGTCATAGCATGCTGTAATGGCTCGACGGCATGCCATCAGGTTCACAAATCAAAATGTCCGAAAAATCCGCTTACTTTAATGGTAAGATATTTCTGGATTGGTTAAGGGTTTTTAAATTTCTCAAAAGCAACTGTTATGATACCTGCCGATACATGTTGAGAAATAACCCAAAAAAAGTTCTTAACAGATTGCAATTTGGAAAGCTACTGGGTGAAGCTTGGGGAAAATCATCCACTGCTCAAAACGCAATTTCGGCGTTTAAATCGACGGGAATACTTCCTTATAATCCCTTAGCCATACCCGATTACGCATTTTTAAACTAAAACCAGGTTTGCACTGTTCAAAATCAAGTTATTAATGACACAATTCAAGCAAGACCTGATTCTCCACAACCAGGCTCCTCAGGTATTTAAAATCAAAAAAGCACCCCTAACAAATCAACAGCTGATGATAATATCACTCCTGGAAAAGGTCTGGATGAAGTTTGTCCTGTACCTGTCGTATATTTAGCTGTAAAAAGGGCGTGTAAAAAAATATCAGGTAAACTCACTTCACCTGAAATTATTTAAAACAAAAAAAAAAGATGAATAAGAAAAAAACTGGTTCCAAAGTGGTTATAAAATCAGTAGGTAAAAAAATAATAAAGAATAAGTATTCTAGTGGATCTTCATCTTCTGAAGACGTAAATGGTGTTGTCTTATTAAATGACCATTCTAGTGGGGATGAACAGTTTAGCGACTTAGAAAATAAGTGTGTTGGCTGAAGAAGATTATCGTTTGACTAAAAAGAAAGATAAATGGTTGCAATGTATTTTTTATAAGCGCTGGTTGCACCAAAATTGCACGAGTTTTACTAACCTTTGCCAGAACTGCGGGCACAGCGTAGCTATTAAAAAACACAAACAGTTACGAAGTTCATCTCTCCTACCTCTTAAGGTCCTTCTCACCTACCAACGCTTTTTTTTAGTGAGTATCTAGTAAAATTATATTTATTTTTATAAATGGTGGTTTATTTCTCCTCCCTTTACCTTATTGAAACCATAACATTGTCTAACTCTTTTAAAGAAGCGTAAAAACTTTAGCCCCACAATAAGGTTGCCACCATAATATTGTGATCCAACCCTATTAAACTGATATGGACTCAGTTAAAAAAAAGTAGAAAAAGAAAACTAAACACTCAATTTGGATAGCTCTGAAATTAAGTTAGTAAAAACAAAATTTTGTGACATTGATTAATAGAGTAGGAAAGTAGAATTAAGAACAAATATTTACACTATTTCTTTTAATCGTACAAGATCTTATAGTAACTGTTCATTTTGATAGCAATTTTGATAAACTTAGGGATGCTGATTTGTAAGGTAACTGACCTTTTCCAGTTACCAAATTCCTGTACCAATTACCAAATAAAGACAAAAGTCCGAGATTTTAGTATTGTCAAAACCATAACATTATTAAACACCTTTAATACTTAAATGCTGTCTTGTTTCTGATGATGCACTGCAGCAAAAGTAGCTGTGTGCGACCTTAGTTAAAGCTAGAAGTACTTCTGGACAAGCCTTCTTTATTGTGAGGCCCCTTTTACTTAAATATTTTTTATTTATATATTTTTTTTATTTTTACATTTAAAATTCACAAATGTACTATTAGTTTAATAATTGTTTTTAAATATGTTAATAAGTAAAATTCTGGTAAGGTTATTAAAAAAAAATATAATACGGCGAATACGGAAACTAATTTCGTTTTTTTTATAATTTTTTTGTAAAGATTAAACTGTAGTCTTCAAAAACATTTCATTTTAACGGTTATTTTACAATTACTATTTTATGTCTGTAAAATAAGCGTTGCAAAATATCAAAATATTTTTTGCTATAAACAATAGACTGGATAACTGATGGTGTATTTAAATGTCAAAGAAATGCGTCGCTTAAAGCATTTATATTATTTCACTTAAGTTACCTCTTTTCACTTGCTTACAACGGATTGATGTTTATACCATTTCGTTCCAGTTAAACTTTTTGTTGATTATTTAAAACATCGTTTTTCCATTTTATATTAAATCAAACAAAACCATTGTTTTATTTAATAAAATTAAATTAAACTTTCTTTTACTGCTTTTTGTTAGCAAATATAAGGTAGAGTTTATTGAAATTTAGATCGATTTTTGATTTTTAAAATTTTAGAGCACTGTTTACTACTAGGAAGTTTTATTTCACTTATTTCATTAAGTATGTTGGAGTTGTACAATATTGGACCCAAAATTTAAGATTCATTACTTTATTTACGTTTTATTGGCGATAATTCATAAAAATATACACTAGTTTTGGTACATTAATATAAAATAATATGGAATAGAACTACGATAAGATAAAATAAGGTATAACATAAGTACAAAAGTTGAACAACCACAGAAGAGAAATAAAATAAATGTCACTTCCATTCGCCTATGCAATCCAGACACTTGTTAATGTCATAAGAATTATTGACTATTAGGAAATGTCTAACTTTTCTTTTTGATACTTAAAAATCTAATAGGCTTCTTGCATAAAAATTATTTTTATCTAAAAACACATCAAATCCTTACCTTTGCTAGAACCATCTGCCATATTTTTTTTCAGAAAAATTTTTTTGGCGTAATTGCAATTTAAAGTTCACCTTTCGCCTTATAATTTGCCTCTTAAACCATAATGGCACGAGACAAGCTGAGTTCCAATAATAGTTATGTTTTGCTTCGTTTCTTTATTTGTGTTCCTTTGTTTGATTTAGGATAAGTCGGTTTAAAATTATTAAAATATGCAATATAATAAATGTAAATTTGCATTTAAAACAAAAAAGAAAAAATTCACAGAAAACAGTTTAAAGCTCTAAAATCCGTTATTATCGTCAGACAAAAACCTGGTAAGTAATCATGATTATCACTGCCCAATAATAAAGATATTTGCTCTCCGAAATAAAAATGGGTGTAAAGTAAGCTGATTTTAAATATTAAGTTCGTTTTACTTCAGCACGTAATGCTTTTTAGAGGCATACATTCAACATCTTATATTTAATGACACAAACTGTAAGGTATCAGAGTTTCTTATTTTATATGAGATGTAAAAGGAATAGGGAAAAATAATCATTATAACAAAAACATTAACCTAACAAATGCAAATTTTTATTAAAACATTGTAAAGTTACATTTACAAAAATATATAAACTGACATGCTTTAAAACGATTTTTTTGAGATCTCTCAGCTATAAGTAGCTTTCGAAACGTCACAAAGCAAAGCTTACATGCTTTAAAATATTTTTTTTTGGGATCTTTCGGCTATAAGTAGCTTCGGAAACATCTCGAAGCAGTTGCCAGCAGTAGTCGGTACGCATATTCACTGTAATTTTTCCTTGGTACCTATTCTTCATTTCTAATATGTCCCGATAAAAGCTTTCACCATGTTGATCACTGACCTTTCCTAGATTTGCAAATGAGAATAAAGAAACTTAATTTTAAGAGATATGTTACATCTTATCGATTTGTCTGCGTCTAACAAGTCTTCTATTAACTCCCTATAGTTCACAACCCGGTAACTTCCTCACGCACACACCAATTTAAAGGTACTCCATGCTATTTTCTTTACTAGTGCCAAAGTTTTTTTTAAAATGATCTCTAAGCTTATAAATATAAAAACCTACAAAAATTTATTTCATGATTTTTGCCCCACTTAATTAGTCCAGTAAATGAAGGGACAAAGCTGTAAATAAATCTGTTAAGTTTTCTTTTGTGATGCAATTCTTATAGCTTCGGGGATGCTTTCGAGCGAAAAAAAGTTTATCAACATTAACAGGTGGGAAAGGGCTGAAAATGGCCCCTCAAGGCCCGAAAAATGGATTTTCCGCTAATATCTGCCAAAATATGCGAATTGGAAAATTTTTGTTTGGACAAAAATAAAGACCGCCTTGTAATCAACAAAAATGGTTTTTATAGTTTTTTTCAAAAAATCGATAGTTTTTGCTGCCGCTCTACCGCTGAAATGCCGCTATCTTCATGGATTCACTTATAAACGGACGGACGAATTGTTTCATTACTCGGGCAATAATGTACGATTTTTAATCATTCAAAGTTCATCGATATGGGAAAACCCGTACCTATCATTGCATATGATTTTGAGTCCATTCTGATTTTTCTAGAATATTAAAATAGGCGGTCAAAGTTTTTTTTTCACAATATTTTGAGAATATCTCATAAATTCAATGATATATAATGTTTCACACTGTTAACTTCAGGCTCTGGTGTTGTTCTTACAGGCCAATCCTTTACTGCAACACAAAGAACATAATGCTGTTCTCTGTCCCTACTGCTCCTCTGATATAGAAAGCAACGGTGAAACCAGGCTGCATTCTGATAGCATTCCTAAAAGTTTAAGGTTCAGCCGAGATTTTTATGTTTTCATAGGTTTCTTTTAGGTATGAAGAATAGGCCACTGGTACCGAGGTATATATATTCCCAATATGCAGAAGTACGGATTTTAGACTCAGTTTTGAGAAATTTATAAATCTATAAATAGAAGCCATTTCAGAGACACGTGTTTTCTTTGTAGTTGAGACATTAGTCCAGTAACATCGTTGCAGTACAACATGTCCCTTCTTTGTGAAACGAAAAATAAAAGTTGAAAAATACCGTACTCATTCAACACCCCTTGTTGAAAATTATTAAAATGTAAAAAAAATGTACACAAGTGCGTAGGTGGTACCATCAAACAGTTAAAATACGTTTTAAAGACGATTTTTCTTTATAACGGTAAAATTAAAATTACTGTTGAAGTTGAAACAAAAAGCAACTGCAAAAAAACACATTTTTATTTTAAACAATAGATCAGTTGACCCGTGTAACATTTTAATGTCAAAGAGATACATGGCTCAAGGCAGTAATAAAACTTTAACCGTATTATAAAATTTTAACAGTCACTTGGTTAGGTATTCTATAACAAAAATAAAGATACGAAAAGACAAAGATAATAAATATAGCAGAAAGTCTTATAAATACCACCTGCCCTTAAACTACGATATCGGTATCTCAAAATTATTTACTTTATTTATATTAAAAAACACTGGTTTTGCTGTTTTTATTTGAGGGCTTCTCTTGATGAAATGTAAAGGGACTTTATTAAGGTTACTAATAATAACAATAGTGTTTTATTATTTAAAAGAGTTTCTGTACAAATACCGATAAAGGCAGAATATGTTCCCTATTCTTTATTGGAGAACAAGAGAAGAAAGCTATATAGTAAGAATGGGGTCATTAAAAAAACAAACGATTATTTTTGGAGAAAATCCTAAATGCTAAAAGTAATGCGAGAGGAACTTTTCCCTACATATGGAACATGGATATACAAAATAGACGGCTTTAGAGAAAATACATACTTTTTCGTTTAAAATAATAAACAGGAAACTTGAATTTACCTATAGCAATTTTATGATAAGACATTAAATAATCAGGTGTATCAACAAAAAATTTCAGCAATAATAATACAGTTTTACAAACGTATCTGAATACATTTAAATAACTGGATAAGGTAAAAATAAAATGGGTATGTGGATAAAAAAAATCAAAATAAAATTATTATTAGATTAGAAGAATATAATAAGATGGTAATAATATAGTAATAAAAGAAATCGTTAATTTTAGATATTAAAAGATTTATTTAAAACGACATTAGGAAAGGCTCACTAAATGCCCGAAAGTGATCTCAACAAAAAGAAGACTGCCCGTGTTAAAGTACAATATTTACACAGCCCCACAAAATAAAAAAAGTTAAAAGTCCGAACAGAATAAAATAGAATTATTGCGTGTTGTACATATTACAAGTTTGTTTATACATGTCAACTAGAAGTTTAAATATTTAACCTATAAGTTATTTTCCAAGAATACCAATCACAGGTTTTAAAACATAGTATTATATTAATAAAAAAAATTCAAGACACATTTCAAAAAACGCCTATTTTTTACATACGTTATCCAAATTTAGGTTTAATTGTTACCCCTGAACTAATTTACAAATAAGTATCACAGGTAACATCACTTTATACTTAACTATTTAGTAAAAGTTGAATTTAAAATTAAATTTAAATGCAATTACAGACCATATTTCACATTCTCATGGCACTTTAAAGACCCGAAAGTTAAACAAAAGTAGTCTTTTATATCATACAAGGTATTTTGTATCAAAAAAGACTTGATAACATTACTGAAAAATCTTATTTCCATCGTTTTTATTTTGAAAGATAACAAATTAAAAAATAGTGGACCGAAATTTACTTCGTATCTGTTAAGGGTCAACCTGATAGTTATTAAGGTATCAAGGGTATTATCAGGATAATAACGCTTGAGGTCGATGGTGTGTTTATACGTTGACCGAAAGCGTTATTATCCTTAATACCCGTGGTGCCTCAAGTTCGTTAATGTCCGACTAAATATTCTTTATATGAGAAAAATTTGAAATTTTGAATGTATTAGTTTAAACCAAATCAAGCACTAGCATGTTCCTGAAAAAATTGTCGAAAGGTAATTGTGGTAACCATAGTTGTAAGTTATTTGTCAATAAGACAGCACATAAAAAATAATTTTGCGATTGAGGCATAAAAATGTCCGAAGCAGTGGAAAATACCCATATCCCCCAAGATATTTTAGTGCTAGCTGCTAAAGCTGAGCATGCGCGTTTGCCACAAAAAAACTAAGCAGATTTACGAGAAAGAATATTTCCATTTTGAGGCCTGGCTGACGGAACACTGCGTGGACCGTGTGGACGAAACCGTTTTGATGGGTTATTTTCAAGATTTGTTAGAGTCATTTTCTCCAAATTCCCTTTGGACAAAGTTTTCAATGTAAAGAATTAATAGTTCATAAGAAGATAAGAAGTAATGAAAAGTTGATTTCTCTGCAACAGTTCCTAAAGCAACTTGGGAGAAATTATCAGCCTAAAAAGTCGAAGGTTCTGACTCGCGAACAAGTTATAACTTTTTGAAAGAAGCGCCGACTGAAAAAAATTTGGCAGATTGCATTAGTGATAGGTAATTCGGAGCTTGTGAAGAGACGAGCTTGTGAAATGAAGTTTCCGATGTTTGGGGATATGGGTCAGCATATATTTATTGACATTCCACAAAGTAAAAATGGGCAAGCAAGAAGCTTTTTTGGGTTTTTGACAGTGAAATGTGGGAACAAAGTTAGTTCGGACTATGTGTCTTTGACCTAAAATGCACTATTGATAGGTTTTTGTGCTATCGTGATGAACGAATGTCCAAAGGAATTTGGGGAATAGACTTGACAAATCTTGAAAATAAGCCATCAAAACGGTTTCGTTCACACGGTCCCCGCAGTGTTCGTCAGCCAGGCCTCAAAATGGAAATATTCTTTCTCGTTAATCCACCTAGTTTTTTCTGGCACAAGCGATGCTCGCTTTAGCAGCTTTTACTAAAATATCTTGGGGAGATGGGTATTTTCACTCTTCGGACATTTTGCCTTAATCGCAAAATTATTTTTTTGTGTTTTATTGACAAATAACTTACAACCATGGTTACACAATTCGTTTCGACAATTTTCAGGTAAATGTAGTCTTGATTTGGTTTAACTAATCATTCAAAATTCATTCAAATTTTCTCATTAAAGAATATTTAGTCGGACATTAAACGTTGAAGGCACCACGGGTATTAGGATAAAAACGCTTTCGGTCAACTATATCCCTCGGATCAAGGCCTCGGAAAACACCATCGACCTCAAGCGTTATTATCCATAATCTTTAATATAAACTTATTTTTATATCTGTTTTATTTAGAGTATTGTATTTATGTGTGTCTTTATCTAAAATATAGGTATCAATATTTTCTTTCACATACTTTAAACAAGTATAGATATACATTGAAGGCAAAGTCAACAAACCATTTATTTTAAATATATCAAAAATATCGTCTCTATAACCTCTATCAAAAATTATTCCGATAACCTTTTGCTGTAAACCAAAAGCTATACTCATATAATATGGATGTCCCCACCCAATAAGACTATACTCACAATGTGACACGAAAAGTGAATTATATGGTAATAATAATGTTGTCCTAGGGATTTCAAATTTTAGTAATCTAATTACAAGATGTTTCTTGCTAGTTTATTTAAGAGGCATTCAATATGATGCTTCCTAGAAAGTTTGGTCAAGATAAAACCTAAGAATTTCTGAGGAATTGGAACTCTTTGTGAATAAAATACAATAAATTGATTTTATTCTCATTTACCTTTAACCCGTATTTCGCAAACTACCGAGACGCACTTTCTTCAGCTTGTTTCATTTTCACGCCTAGACCTTTGCTGGTCTTATCTTTTACTACTAAGGTGGTGTCATTCGGGAAAAGTGCTGGATCGGCACCCGGCACCTATCCGATATCATTAATGTAAATCAAAAACAGGATGGGATCAAGCACCGACCCCTAAGTTACCCCGCAGCTGATTTTTTTTCATCTGATTTTTTACTTTTTGTAAAGACAAACTGTGTTCTGTCAGAAAGGTACGAGTTTAAGAGCTGTACACTTTCTTCATCGAAATAATTTTTTAAAAGTTTTTCTCTAAGTAAACTATGGGAAACACAGTCAAATGCTTTCGTAAGGTCACAAAAGAACGCTTCCACAATCTTTCTACATTCAGTGCCATCTATGTTTTTATTTAAGACATAAATAACTGCATCTGTTGTTGATTTTTTAGCTCTAAAACCAAACTGGCCAAAATAAAACAATTCTTGTCTCTCAAAATGATCAAGGATTTGTTCTTTTAGTATTGACTCAAAAACCTTTAAAGTTATAGGTAAAATAGAAATGGCTCTTAGATTATTTGGGTTATCTGCGTTTGGAACCTTTGGTATAGGTACAACCCTTGCTATCTTTAAAACATCTGGAAATTAACCTTTTTTAATACAATTATTTATAAGGTCAGTCAAGGAACCATGGTCATCTTTATGTTTTTGGGGTCGCTGAATAGAAATCCGGGGTCAGTTTGACCCTCTCAGGTCAGAGTTAAGGGCATTTCAAGGTCAAACCTGAAAAAATAATCGCAACCAAATTTGAACAGTCTATACTTGTTTTTAAGGTCGCTAAATACAAATCCGTGGTTAAATCTGTAAAATCATAATCTTCCAGGCTTGACCTTAAAATATCTCTTGACGATGGGGTCAAACTGACCATGGATTCACAGCGATCTCAAAAACATAAATATTACTTTTAAATTTGTTTGCGTTTGATTTTGCAGATTTAACCTTGAAATGCCCTTGATTGGATGTTTTGGATACAACTCTCCTAAAAACTGAAATACCATAGTCAAGCCTTTCGGACCTTCAATTTGAATGCGATTAATTTTACAAAATTGACCTTAAAATCTTCTTAACCATAACCCGGTGGGGACAAACTGACCACAGATTCGTATTCAACGACCTCAAACACCTATACAATTTTTAAATTTGGTTGCGATTAATTTTTAATATTTGACCTTAATATGCCCTTGATCTTAACGTGATGTGGTCAAAAACATAAAGATACCATGGTCAAGGCTTTTGGACCTTCACTTTTTTTTATTTTGTGGGGCTGTGTTCAAAAATCTAAAGTTAACATTTAATAGCATCCAAATGATACCGATGAGTTTAGCAAAAACCCTTTTAAACTTTGTAGGGAAAACAGTGCATTTTAGGTTTTTTCTTTTTTTATCATCGGCTATTTAATTATTTGCTACAATTTAACGAAATTATTTTTATATTTGTATTTTAATGTATTTTTATGAATCGGTAGTTGAAATGACAAATGTCTTAAGCACGACCCTCATACATACATGAGAGTAGAATATATCCAAAACAGAAAAGAAAGTTAAGTGCCAGGTCGCACTATTTATCTTCGTAAATCTGAATATTTAAAATGCAGCCAGTGTGTCTTTGCAATTTCGTGACGAGCTAGTTGCATTGCACAATTATCTTCTGATTGCTCCAGTTTAGTATGTCTCAAGTCTCGCCAATAGATATCTAACTCACTTAGTAGTTTAACGCTGGTGACTGATTTACTATATATACCGTAAAATTTATTAAAATTCTTTACTTTAACAACTCATGTAAATAAATATTTTCGTTAGTTTATTCTGGGCTGTCAGGCTATAGTTTAAAAGTTCTGACATTTGATATTTCTTCAGTGGCATCGGCTAATAATAACTAATAATTAAACAGACTCTTTAACAAAGAATAACGTTATTTAGTTGACGGCGCACAGTCTGGTATATTACCCAACCTTAAAGTTATTATTGTTAAATGATATACTCCTTTATCGTTATGTACAATTTATATACTCAGTTAAAATAGGTTTTTTATATATGAAAATATTAATATACATAAAAAAATATGTTTAATACATTGTGCCCATAAGAGATATTTTAATTAACCACAAAATACATTTTAAGTGCATGTTTCTAAATGATTTTAAACAGATTTTTTTATTTTCATATTTATTATTTTTAAAAAGATTATTTTAAAAAGATACAGGGCTATATTTGTGGCTTTCTTCGTATTAAAAAAAAGTAGCCATCTTGTGTATTTTTTCCCAAAGATTTAGAAAAAAAATATTTCAGAAATTATTTTAAATTAAAAAAAAAGGAGTTGTGGCATTTTTTCCAGTGAAACACAAAAATTCAATACTTTGTTAAGGGGTTAGTCTACTCGGTAATTAAAAAAATCTTTTCCTTTTTTTATTTTTGAAAGATTATGATGCATTTAACCATATTCTCTGAAAATTTTAGAACAATCCGAGCATTCTAACATACTTTTCTGCCTTTTACGTTTTATTATCCGAGCGCGCAACAATCGCGTCGAAGTGCGCATAGCTTTAGCAAACCGCAATCATCAGAGGCTTCTAAAGAAAGCAGAATAAATCTTGGAGAAGATAAATTAGATAAAAGTTATATCCCGGAAGAAGCAGAAGGAATTTTGTAGAATGCAGGCATCGATGATTAAATAATATTAGTAAGACTTTTTTCAGTTTTTCGATAAAAAAAAGTTTAAACGCGTTTATCTCCAAACTATGATTTTTGACCTTATGCTGTCCGATTTTTAGAGACTACTGAACTGATACTTATGAAATTTTAAACAGATAACCCTTAGATGTATAAGTTCGATTTAACCTACAATCATCTTAAAATTTTAATTTTTACTAATTGTTTTAAAGCAAAAAACACAAAAAAAATACAGTTTTATTTTTTTTTCTAAAAATTTAATGATTGTAGGTCGAATTAAACCTACTGTAAAACCTTATCTAACGGCACTATTTTTTTTTTAATTTTAGAAGATTTTTTATAGAGATATGGACAACGTAATTCACGTGTCTACTTTTTGAAGTCTTACCATTACAAATTTTTTAAAATTATAAAAAAAAATTTCTAGCAGTTTAATAGTGTGTTTGTAAGTAAAACATCTTTTCTATTATGATGTAGTAGACTAGCGCCTAGTGTTGATTAAAAACAAATGCTTGGAAGAAAGATTTCGGATCTAATTGTTTAACATATGTGGTGAGAATGCAGGAGAGACCCGTTTAAAATACTTTGCACGTTAAGATAGAATTGTTTTATTAAAAACAATTTTAAATTTACTTTAAATTAGGCCCCTAAGCCTTTACCTGATAAGAAGCGCCATTTTAGGATGCGGGATCGGTTAGTGCTAAATTATCCCAGACAATCCATGAAATTTAATGGCAGATACCTACCTAGATATTCTCTCTGGTCCAAACAACTAATACGGTAGCCTCCAAAGAACTTTTAAGCAGAGAAAAATAGTTCTGTTTTGAGTTATTTCAGTCCAACAAGTGACAACAGCAAAGAAAACAAAGAGCCAAATTTATTTAAAAAAAAAGTGAGGATGGTCGAAGCAGCATTTCTGGGCACACGATAACCCAAGTAGATATGAAGCTTAAAAATATCAAGGTAGAACATGGGTTAGCACCTGGCGTAATATCATGAATAATAAGATCACAGATGCCTTTAATTTGGGCGCACGGTAGTGCCCAGGCCAAGTTCCAGCCTGACGCACGCAGTGTGTATATTACACATACGACCGAGTGATGATCGCGTTGTTAAATTTAGCAATTGTTAAAAGTTAACAACGGTTTAGAATGTTTAACAAAACGTAATTGTCAGTGTTATTCAATGATTTTAGTAGGCAACCTGTCAAAATCTGAAATTTTGTTAAACATTCTAAACCCTTGTTAACTTTTAACAATTGCTTAGTCCATTGCTTAATTTAACAACGCGATCATCACTCGGCCGATAAACTACTACATAAAGTATGAGATTTGGTACGTAAATCCACATAAGTTTTCTTATTACTATATATATATAAATAAATTGGGAAAATTGTCCCATGATGTTTCTGAGATATTCCGTTTTAAAAATCGCCCATTTTACTATCGAATGACTAATTGACTTACCCACATAATCACTTATTTATTCATTGACAATTATGGGGCATTTTTTGGAGGAGTAGAAATTGAAAATTTGGTCAGTAAGTAGGTGATAGGACACAAATAAAAAAAACTAAAACTTCATTTAGATGTTTGCAATCTGTTTAAATTCCTATTTTTTTAGGTTATTATTAACTAACAAAGTATACTGAAACTAAGATGCCACTTTCATTTTTTTTTCATTTAGTGAGCACAGAAAAAAAAAGAGAAGAGATCCCTTCAAAAGCTCTTTGTAAAATGAGGGCAAAGTTTATATTTAAAAATGTCGGCCTCTCTAATTACTAAAATCTAAAATTAGACCAAGTTCTGTACACAATTTTGTCTTATTTTTTTTATGACTTGGGAGCTTTTTTACTGATATGTCTGTATTGTATGTATCCCTTCTTGGTCACACCGCGTCACACTCTTTGCTACCCCCATATAAATATTACGTCACAAAAGCTGGACCCCTCCTCCTATAAATAGATGGTTCTGTAGAGGCACCGGTTGCGTTTAACACACTACTAGTGCCGGTAAAAAAAAAACATAAGTAAATATGATACAACTTATTAAGCTATTGTAGCGACAATGTATACATCAAAATACTTATATAGGGTGTCCTTAATGATATGCGAATATTTAAGGGTGTGAATCTACATGAGAAATTAATGATAGTATGCCTTATAAACTATGGTCCAAAAATGTTTCGTTACGAAAATACGGGGTGTTAAACTTTTAGGAAAAAATAGAAATTAATTAATATTTTCGAAACCCCTAGAGATATCTTAGTGATATTTAACACGTAGCTACAGTTAATATTAGTAAGGCATATTTTTCAATACAAAAATTTTTTTAGCTTTAACAGTGGAGTGCGTACGGGCACTGACTTCGATATTTTTGAAGAAAAAAATGGTACGCCAATGGTTTTTTTTCCAAATAAAAAATATTTTTAAATTCACCGTTTAATTTGAAACATAAGAGCTCTCTTGAATTGTTTTCCTGCGATGCCCCGTTTTTGAGAAAAAAAAAATAAAAAATGCACATTAATACGAAAAAATAAACATATTACGGGTTGACATGTGCATGTAATGAACAACTTACTCTTACAACATACAACATTAACAAAACATTACAACTACAATTGAGTGATTATTACAAAAATTGTTGGAAATGGCTCCCTTCACTTAATATGCATGCATGCTTCCGCCCTCCTTCTCATGGAATCGCGTACACTTTAAAATATTCCCGGAATATTTTATTCTATTACATGCTGCAACTATTCTTTCTCTTAATTCCTTTACAGTGTTAATGGGAGTTACGTAAACTTGCGTCTTAATATGGCCCCATAAAAAGGAATCTAAGTTGTTGAGGTCGGGGGACCCAGGTGGCCATTCTTGAGGCCCACCGCGGCCTATCCAACGATTTGGATAAACAGTTTGTAAATAATTGCGAACCACTACACTGAAATGTGCTGGTGCACCATCGTGCATGTACCACATATTGTCTCTTGTTCCTATCGGAACATCTTCAAGCAGCAAAGGCAGTTGTTCTTGAAGGAAATTGAGGTAAGATTGTCGTCCCGGTAGAAAAAATGGGCCAATAAAGTGGTTACCAACAATTTCTGCCCATACGTTAATCGAAAATTGATGTTGGAAATGGGTTTCGGTTACGGCATGGGGATTTTCTTCAGCCCACAAATGATTGTTGTGAAATTCTAAATAAAATTTACCACTGACAGAAGGTCACACGCCTTGGAAAATCTAAAATTCTCCAGACAATTTGGTGGCAAATATTTAAGTTTCTAGCGATCTTCCTCGTACTCGTTTCAGGATGTTCTTCAACTTCGTGCAGCACCGCTTTCTCAATTTCAGGTGTTCTCACATTTTGAGGTCTACCTTTAGATGTACTTTGAACACTACCAGTTTCAACAAGACGACGATGAATATTAGAAAAGGTTCTACTATCTGGCAAAGCACGATTGGGATATCTCTGGTGATAAATACGTCTGGCTTGCTCTCCATTACCGTCGGCGAGGCCATATACGTAATGCATTTCAGCCATTTCTGCATTTGAATAATTCACCATTTTTAACAAGACTGTAAAAATAAAATAAATAATTCACAGTACACAACTTCAACGACAGATAATTACTAGAAAATGTAAAATGTAAAAATCAAGTGACATATTCCATGGCAACTAGATTCATTGCAAAATTTTGTTCTTGATTAATTTTCCTAGAAAATTAAACAGTTTTATTTTTTTTTTAAAAACGGTGGATCGCAGGAAAACAATTCAAGAGAGCTCTTATGTTTCAAATTAAACGGTGAATTCAAAAATATTTTTTATTTGGAAAAAAACCATTGGCGTACCATTTTTTCTTCAAAAATATCGAAGTCAGTGCCCGTAAGCACGCCACTGTTAAAGCTGAAAATTGTTTTTGTATTGAAAAATATGCCTTTTTATCAACTGTAGCTACGTGTTAAATATCACTGAGATATCTCGAGGGGTTTCGAAAATATTAATTAATATCCATTTTTTTCCAAAAAGTTTAACACCCCGTATTTTCGTAACGGAACATTTTTGGACCATAGTTTATAAGGCATAATATCATTAATTTTTCATGTAGATTTCCAACCTTAAATATTCGCATATTATTAAGGAACACCCTGTACATGTATGTACCGGGTGTCCAAATAAGAAGGACGCCGGCTGTATCTCAGAAAATATTTATCGCACAGCGTTGGGGAAAAAATATTTTTGGTAAAAGTGATCAAGAGAAATAGCTTGAATTATTCAAGTTTCGAACGCTAGGTGGCGTAACTGCAATCTTGAATCTAAAAAAGTGATGTTTCTGTAAATTTTGCTATATTAACATAACAAAAAAATACCTGATCCTTAAAATCGAGGATAATCTAAACCTTTTTTGTTTGACAATTTTTGCTATATCTCTAAAAATAAAGTGGTGGAGGGAATTTAAAGGTTTCCGTAAAACACACCCTGTATCTTCGAAACGGCTGAGCCGATTTTAACAAACTTGGGCTAGTTAAAAAGAGCTATTCTTGGGCTATAAATCTTAAAATATTTGAAATTTTGTTATTTTCACATGTCGCCGCTGGAGGGCTTTCTTTGACATTCCGACAGAAATGGTTATTTTTCTCAAAAAAATTAAATGCAATGGTATAATTTTTTCTTTATAAAAAAGTAGCTAAATAATGCCTAAACAGGTCCGAAAACCGCATCTTGATATTTTGTTCCTTACCTAATATTTAGTCCAAAGAAAATTTTATACGTCAATATCTCAAACACTATAAAAGCTACAAAAAAAATATAAATCATAAATTGTATATTTTTACAAAACCTCTAGTTTAGGGTAAATAATCCTTTCATCTAAATGCAGTACTTTACGAGTTATAATCAAAAAAGCGAATCCTAGGGGTATACTTTGAAAAAAACCTGAAAATTCAATTTTTTTATTATAATTCGTAAAGTATTGCATTTAGACGAAAATATTTTAAAACCTAAATTAAAGGTTTTGGAAAAATACATAATTTATGTCCTGTTATATTTCTTGTAGCTTTTATAGTATTTAAGATATTGACGTATAAAATTTTCTTTGGTCAAAATTTTAGGTAAGAAACAAGATATCGAGATACGGTTTTTGCGAGCTTGTTTAGGCATTATTTAGATACTTTTTCATAAAAAAAATATACCAATGCATTCAATTTTTTTGAGAAAATTAACCATTTATGTCGGAATATCGTAAAAAGCCCTCTAGCGGCGACATGTGAAACTAACAAAACTTTAAATTTTATAATATTTATAGCACAAGAAAGACTCTTGTCAACTAGCCTAAGCTTGTTAAAATCGGCTTAGCCGTTTCGAAGACACAGAGTGTATTTTATGGAAAACTTTAAATACCCTCCACCACTTTATTTTTAGAGATATAGCAAAAATTGTCAAACAAAAATTTTTCAAAAATAACTTCAAATATTAGTTATTTTTTGTTACGTTAATATAGCAAAATTTACAGAAACATAACTTTTTTAGATTCAAGATTGCAGTTACGCCCCCTAGCGGCCATTTTAGAAACTTGAAAATAATTTCCAGCTATTTCTCTTGACCACTTTTACCAAAAATATTTTTCCCCAACGCTGTGCAATAAACATTTTCTGAGATACAGCCGACGTCCTTTCTTATTTGGACACCCGGTACATACTTAATACAAAGAACTTTTTATCGTGACAGAAAAATAACATTGAAAAATTAAGAAAAAAATAGAAAACAATGGTTTATTAATTTTATTTAAATCATTTTTTCTAAGCGTCCTTTAGGATTTTACGAAAATTTTTTTTTTAATCAGGAAAGCCTTGTTCATTCCTGATTGGATGGCCCAGTAACTACTGACTTCCTAAATAGTATATGGCTATGCATTGCCTTATTTAGGTCATCCCTTTATCACCCAGAATTGTTAATAGTCTCATGCATTAACTTAAATTTGTAGTTCCCTGTAGTCTTAATAGTTTCTGCAAATATTTTAATGATCATTACCCGAAGAAGGCGGCGTGTGTGGTAGTTAATTAAAGTAATCTTAGCAAAATCTGGCTTGCAGCGGTTGCATTAGACTTTTTGTTAGATGGCAGTTAGCCAAGCAAGGAATACATAATAGTTTTAAAAGAAAAAAGAAGATAAACTCACTATTATCTTAAGCATAATATGATGCAGTTTTTTACTTAAGTTGTATAGCTTTGTTGCACTCAAAATATATGTATTTTGTGGATGATGTTTTTCTGGCGGATTAAAATAATATTGAAAATAGTTAAGAGTGCATTTACGCTACACCTTAGGGGTCGGGCGAAAGGACGCGGAGACGGTGGGCGGAGACTAACAAACTCCCACTACCACAATTTTCGTATAGCCGCATTAAAAATATTATATTTTATTTAGGTTCTTTCGATTGCAAGCCTACAGGAGATAACATTTTTCGGTAACTATTTTTTACTTAAATGACATAAATTATACACCATTTTAAAGATAAAGAAATAATCTTCTAAAAAATCGCGCACATATGGAACAGAACGTTTTAACAATTTCTGTAGGAACCTTTAAACCGCCACGTTGTAGACAATCAAAGTATTCGTCGTCAATTAGGTTTCCTTACTTTCAACAAGAAAAGAAACACAGATGTTACAATTATTATTTTTTTTTAAAATTTTTTGGGGCAGTAACCGGTTATATAAATTGTATGATTTGTCAATTTCATATTCATTTAGGTATTCAGTTTCAAGTAAAAAAAAAATTTTTCAGTGTAATTATTTTGAGGTATTGTCCAATCAAGATCATTTTCCGGGATACAGTGTCTCCCTGTTTTTTAATCTCAGCTAAGAGAAATTACCATCAGCACCCTTCTAAATATATGTTTGAGTCTAATTTTTTTCTCAGCATTTAAAATATCATAAAAGTAACATTGTAATTACAACCTCCGAGAAGTCTGTATTTACCAAATCTTTTTCTAACTTTTCAGTAGTAAATTTCCTTAAAATTTTTCGACAAATAAAAATTTTGAAAATGAATAGTCAATTATTTCTAGTAAAACAGAGGACTATGGCAAAGTGCAGAATAGGTGTCGTTTGTAAAGGGACCATTTTGTTTTCAAGTTTAGCCGCTTTCAGCAGGACTTTTCGGGAAACAGGGACTGTTTTTGGAAGTAATTGGTAAATTTGGGAAAAAATACTAGGCACTGCATTTAACTTTAGTCTAGTTTTGGTAGGTACCTTTTGCATTACCCATCTGGCAAGCGATAATCATCCTCCTAATAATGTCACTTTCTACAAAATGCTTAGCGCAAACCACAGAATATTTTGAGGGTGACCATGACTGTCTGGGGTTTCCTAAGCCAATGGGCTTTGGTTTTTCGTCCTTTGGAAAGGGAAAAAGATACAGCTGGTTCTCCTGCATCAAGAGAAGTTTTATAATTGGATTTGCACCCAGGCACAAACAAGGACTTGAGGAAAATAATAATAATAACAGTAACTAAATAGTATCTAATAAGCAGGCACCAAGTACCTATGCAACGCAATAACAAAAATCAAAACGAACGACAAAATTCCAAAATGTATACCTACGTACTTACGGAAATTTTCAATGCTAATATTTGTTACTGTTTTTAAAAATAACTAAAAAAATACCTTCAAAATTAAAGCCAAACACGAATCATTAAAAACACTTTCAATTTTAATTATTTTTTAAAAAGCACCACCACAAAATGTCAAGTTCATTTGCGCCATTTACTTTAAGTACTTTATAACACCGGACTTTTTACCCGCAGATATTCTTGTTTTTACGCAATGTCAGCGGAAAAAACTGTCCGGTCACTACAATTTCACACAGTAAGACCTTTTACAGGTTTAGTCTTTATCTTAACAATATTTTCTTTCAAAAAAGTTGATTTATTCACAATAACACAACAGAGAAACAGGTCATTCAACGTAAATCATATGACTAAACAAAGGCAAACGTGTGTCGCTAGATCTGAAGGCATAGTTGCCAGATTTCCTTGTTCACGGCTTGTTAAGTGAAGTGTGGCTGTGTCTATGCCTCTGCTGTAACGGATTTTTCAAATATAAGTCAAGTTAAGAGAAAATAGTATCTAAACATAACAATCCCGTAAATGTTCGGATTTGGACGAATATTTTTTACTTGCTTTGGAAAATTTAATAAAACATGATTTTTTAAAATTACGAAAGCAAAGAAGTATTCGAAACCAGGCAAAAAATATACCGCTTAGAAACTGAGCACAAATGGTATTTGCTAAGATAAATCTGCAAATGAAACAAACTTAAAACCTGAATAATAATTAATCAATAAGAAGGTAGCGATTAACGACACATTTTTTAGCCAGTTACACTTTTTTTCTTTCTTTTTATATGACAGCAACTTACGATTTTTAACATTTTCAATTTGGTTATATAAATATGAGTTTAATTGCCAATAAAACAAAAATTAAAGGAAACACAAGGCATATTTCAGTCATGTTTCTCATTATTTCAATCATAGGAGTTATTCGTAAAAATAGTTAAAACCGATTTAATTATATATAACAACTTTGGGTAATTGAAATAAAGGACATACAAATTTTTTTAGGTGCCACTCTACCTACTGTTAAAAAAAACATCCAAACTGAAAAACATTTTTGCAGTTTGAGAAAAAATATGTATTTTTTTTATCTTTTCGATCCTGGTCAAGATGATTATAAGATTATTTTATTGTCATTTTTTGTTGGCTTCGATACACATTACGACCTCTTTATTTAGAATTTTTTGGGAGGAAAACAACAGAATATCCATTGTGTAAAGGAAATAAAAGTACACAGACTAGAAAAAATGTAAAAATTTTGAAAATGTGTAAAAAAATAATATATATAAATTTGCGTTAGTTAAGTTAACTAACCAAATAAAAACCCGCTTTAACTAACCAGAACTAACCATGATCGACCAAAATTGAGAGCTTTTGAATTTGTCTTAATTATCCCTACAAAGAAGTTATAAACAACCTTTTAACAATTTTTACTAGGAAATATATATTTTTAATTAATTAAAAAAAAGATAATCCCATTAGGTTTCCAAAAGTACTCAATTAGTACTGAATTTCTATTCATTTCAATAATTAAAACAGAAACTCTTAGATTATGGGTCTGCTAAATTTTCGAAACCTGGCAGATCCACAGTTTTTTTTTTGAATATTTTTAAAATCGTTACTGCACCCAATTTATCAATTGCGCACCTTAATAGCACCTAAAAAGCCCCTAATTTTAATATAAATTTCGTTGCATTTTTTTAAATTGGGCTAGACATGTTTATATACGTTCTTCTATTGCAGTTTTAGCTAGAATTTATGTGGTGTATCAATATTATCATACACCGGGTATCTGTTACCTAAACGCATTTATATATCCGAATTTTAAAGGCACATAATTTTAAAATAAAGGACTGCTCTTTAAAATAAAAGACAGGTGGCAATCATGAATGTAAATAGTGAGGTGGCGAGAAGGAAGGTGGTTTTTTGATAATAGTTGAAACTGCAAAGGTTACTTTTAGCAATATCGTACGACTTATTTGCATTTAAAAATAAAATTATTACATCTTGCAGCATATTCTGTATTAAAACAAAAACACCATTTTGCCTAAAAAAATCATTATTACCTCAAGCTTAAATGATGAGTTAAAAAATTCAGTAGCTGGGATTTAGTTATTAAATGACAGTAAATATGATCAGAAATGACCGTCATTTCAATTATTTATTTATCGGTTTATAATGTATTTTGTAAGTTTCTTCTTTATTTTATTGGACCACTTTATAGAGGTATTTAAAACTTTAGTAAAGCTTTCAACGGTTTTGCTCTGAGGTACACATATAGATGTTGGGTTATGTAACTAGACATTGTAAAGGGAATAATAAGAATATAGAACCTTGTATATCTGATGCATCGTTGCAAAGACAAAATTCATTGGTTTTGGGTCCTAAAAAATCCATAAAATATGAAGTTAGTATTGGTACAACAAAACAATTCGTATATTTTACATACTAATTAAAATAATAATAATATTAAAAAAAATACTTTTGCAGATTTTTAAAAGTTTAAGAAATAAAAGATAAGATGTGTTTTTAAAATATAATTTGTTAGTTTTTTTTTAATACCTTAAAAACCCTAAATGCTTAAACTGCACGGCAAATCGGAATAAAGCTAGAATCAAAACCTATTTTTTATATTAGTCTAGGAGGAATCGGGGTATGAGTACCGAAAACTATTGCACCTCAGATTTTTTATACAATCCTCTTTAAATTGCCCTACTGATGATGCATAAAATACCTACTTTTTACTTGTATCTATTATTATCAAAATTAAATTATAACTTCTTGTGACTTGACCAAACATGTGACCCCCCCCCGTTCCCAAAGCTGGATCCGCCCTTGGATGCTGGGTTATCAAAACATGCAGAGACGCACTTGTAGGTACTTCTTAGACAGTGGGGAAAAGGCGTTATACAATATCTGCTATCTCCAAATTACCTCCCATTAAAGTCTAGGTAATGTCATCTGTACAGGATCTAGGTTTACCTGATCTAACGGGTAGCGGTGTTGCTCTAAAAAAGAAGTTTAACCGCATTCGTGTCTATGTAAAGCAAAATAATTACATAAGGCAATTTTTAACTTTCACTTTGTAAACTTTTGACTAAAAAAAATAAACATATAAAAACTTATAACTTATACTTATAATCAAAACTACACGACAAAAAATATATATTGTTGTACAAACTTAATCAAAACTACTAAAAACATTATTGTTTTTATTTTAATGAAATTAACATTGGTGAAAACTTTTATAACTTTATGTGTAGATAATTGGAAAATTTAAATGTTTATTTCTATTGATGTCAGGTCAACAACTTTAAGTCCGAGACCAAACAATTTTTAATTAATTTTTGCACATAACTTAATTAAGACGAACACAGACAATTGCCAAAGGCCCACTTAGCAAAAAATAAATTCGGTTAGATGAGTAAGACCCACCCAGCCTTTCACTCGTTATTATTACTGACCACTCCACAAACTTTATAGTTAACTGTTTAAAAATAGGTAAAATACCAAATTAAGATTAGTTATATACCCATTTTGCCTTTTGACAAGTCTTTAATAACTTTATTTGGAGATTAAATAAAATCTATTAGTATTTTGAAGGTGATGCAATTAGCTAAAAGTATTTTTTATTTAATTTTTAAAATTACTCTTAAGTTAAAAAAAACCTGTAAGTTTTTGCTTATGCTACTTTTTTTATTTTGTTTGTGATAACAATAAAATATTCAAGATATTGCAATTAAAACCAAAAATTTAGGACAATTTCCTTCCTCTATTACAAATTTCCAAGTAATGGATCACAGAACAACAGCAGATTCCTTACAATAATGCAATTAACGTTAACTTGTTTATCCCAAAGTTGATAACAACTGAGATACAGGGTGTCAAACTTTTAATTGGTTTTCGTTTTTTCGTAATAATTTCTTAACTAAATAATATCGGACAAACTGGAAATTTGGGGGTTCTTTGAGGCGAGAAATTCAAATTCGTCCATACTTTTGATGTTTCTAATAGAGGGCGCCAGCTGCGCCTACCCATTTTTTGATTTAACTTTTTTGGCTTATTATATTGACCTGTTATTAAAAAGAGTTACCATAATTCCCTCTGCGTCAAAAATGTATACATTTAGGTCTCTAGTGGCAACTGTTTTCGTAGATAAAAAACACTTTGGTTCCGCAACTTTTTCTATGGAAAAGGTTTGTCCAATTGTTTTCAAACTTTGCAAAGTATTAACACGCTGATCAAAAGCCTTTTGGGCACAAAACGGAAAACCCCTCTAACCCTCCCCAAAAACAGCCTTAAAAGTCACTGGGGATTTGTATACTTTTGAGGGTGATTTTAGGGGGTAGAGGGGTTTTCGGGTTTTGTACCCGAAAAAACTTTTGATCAGCGTGTTGAAAACTAATACTTTGCAAAGTTTGAAAACAATTGGACAAAACCCATTTTCCATAGAAAAGTTGCGGGGTATCAACTTATTTAAATGTGTTACAAGAACAGTCGACGTTTGACCGACTCTCCCAGACGCTTCTAGAATCGACTAGGCAAAGCCCGAAACAGATTATTTTACTTTCGACGTTGACTGAAAAGTTAGGTACCTCTAGGTTTGACCAAAAATACTTTAGTCAAAGGCCAAAATTGAAATTTTTTTCGGGGTTAGCCCGAAGGCTTTGGTCAAACCTAGGATAAACCAGACATTCCGCGAAGAGACTGCATATGGACCTTTGACTATGACATATAGACACCTTAAATATTTATTAGGGCAATTCTTTAAGCATTTTTATATAAAAAAGTACTAGTAGTATAATATATGTAGAACAAGGTCTTGTTTTTAAAATAAATGGTGTTAATTTTTTTCTTATTCGGTTTAACTGTCGGGAAATTAAATTATTAATTTTCTTAACGTTAAACGATTATAAAAATGGTATTGCATTAATATCATTTTTAAAAATGTAAAAAAGTCACTGTTATTTTAAATTTAAGAATATTTTTTGTAATCTCTATTCAATACCTGAGATAGGCTGTCTTCTAGCATTTTTAATATGCAACTTAATTTAAAAGCAAAAATATTTTAATAAGAATGTATAAAAATGATGCAATATATACATATTAACAGAAAAAACATTAAATGTTTTATTGTTATTAGAAGAGAGAAGTAGGAGAAGGTTGCATTACAGGCAATCGCGGCCATTTTTAGCATTTAATTTACTTTAAAATATTAATAAATATTCTTTATTAGGGCTCTGTCCCCTTATTAATATTGAAACAATTTATGAGTACATGGTGTCCGAAAAATGCCCGACCAAATTTTAGGAAGTGATTCACCATTAAAAAATATAAAAACAGTTTTTATAAATATGGGTCCGAAAATGCATAGTTTTTAAAATAGAGTGTGGTAAATTTAAAAAAAATGGTTTTTTGTAATTATCTTAAATACTCTGTTAATGATTTTCTTAAAGTTTGTTAGCATTATTTTTATTAATTGATAATTTTGGCCAATTAAATT
>JAHBCN010013357.1:0-24705 GCA_019359885.1 Listronotus oregonensis | reverse complement strand
AAAAACTATTAGAAGGTAATTGATTATTGTTATTAAATTTAAAATTTTTTAAAGTAATTCCATCTCTGGATTACTTACCAACCCCCTTCAAAGATTTATCATTTTTTAAATTTTAATTCTTCAACAGAGTGTTTAAAATTTGGGGCAAAATGCACTTTTTGGTTCTACTTTATAATATATATATATATATATATATATATATATATATATATATATATATATATATATATATATATATATATATATATATATATATATATATATATTTTTTTTTTTTTTCTCACAGAGATAAGTAACGTTTTTCCCCCAATGGAATTTCTTTTTAAAAAAAAATTTGGGGAAAAAAACGTTTAAGAAATTTCAAAATAAAAAAAGTAACTTGATAGGTCAGTTAAAAAATCTCCACGGGGTGGTAAAAAACCCTTTTTTTTTAAAAAGAAAACAATGTAATAATAATTAGTTTTAAATAATGTTAATTGTCTTCCAAAACATAGCTCAAAAGTTCAAAAGGATGTTATTTTTTTAAATTTTTTAACCCATTTTTAAAAAAAAATTTTTAAAAAAAGGTTTTTTACTTTATTTACAAGATCTTGTATTCTATTGTCCCCTAAAAAAAAGGGAATAAACATTCCAAAAGCGCGAAAAAAAAAAAGGGGTTTTCTTTTTCCTTTTAAAAAAGCCCCCACAGACCGAACCCTCAAGATTTTAGGACTTGTTGTTAACTAGTGGGGCAAGACTACCCTTTTCATTATATATATATATATATATATATATATATATATATATATATATATATATATATATATATATATATATATATATATATATATATATATATATATATATATATATATTTAAATTTTTTTTATTTTTTTTAAAAATTTTTTTTTTTCCCCTTTTTTTGGGGGAAAGGGTTTTAAAAAAAAGGGGGGGAATTTTAAAGTTTCGAATTTTTTTTTTTTCCAACTTAAAAAAAAAAAATTTTCTTGAACTCCACTAACTAAAAAAGAATGAAAACTGAAAAATTAAATTTTTAAAAAACAACTTTTAAAAAAATTTTTAAAAACAAAAAAACAGGAATAATAAAATTAATTTAAACGGGGTGCCTCCTTGGAGTTCTGATACATTGTTACAATAAAAAAATTTTGAATCTATGTCTGGGGGTTTATTTTTATTTTATTGATTTTTTTTTTAAAAAAAGGGCCCAAAAAAGATAAAGGTTTATTTGCATATTTGTTTTTAGGTATCTGTATCGGGGAAGTGGTTGCCGTTTTAAAAATTATTTATACAGTGTGATGGGGTTTTTTAATATTTGAATATAAAATTTATGGATTTATTAGGTTAAAAATAGATTTTTACTGAGATTGCTAATATCTTTTTTCTTGACAGCTTCTTTCTCTCTTTTTTTTTTCGATCATTTCTTTGATTGTTATTTTTTTTTAAATTTGAATCTTGTGACTTTTTTTTTTGGGGTTTCAAAATTAAATTCTGTTTTGTTTTAATTCGTGTTTATGTTTGGGCAGTGGGGGGATTTTTGGATTTTGTTTTCCCCCAGTCTATTTTCTAAGCATTGTGTTGTCATTAATATTTTTTAGGACAATTTAGGCATGGAATGGAATAGATTAGGTTAGACTTTTTTTTTGGGGGTTGGACTTTTAAAAATGAAAAAACGGTTTACCAAATTTGGCTTTATTGGAAACAACCACGTTAACTTGGGGAAAAAAAGTGTTTTAAAATTTTTTTTTAAGACCATAAATATAAGGCATGCAATGTATTTGTTTTCTTCTTTGTTCTTTTCTTTTTTGGGGTTTTTGTAAATTATTGTTAAAAAAAAAAATTTAGTTTGGTTGATAACCCTAGATATGGTGTTTTCGGGGTAGTGGTTGCTTACTAAGGTCTGCCTTACTTTTTGTAAAATTTCTTGGATGACTAAAATTAAAAAAAATTTAGATAACGACAGACCACGTTTTTTATATATATATATATATATATATATATATATATATATATATATATATATATATATATATATATATATATATATATATATATATATATATATATATATATATATATATATATATATATATACAGGGTGACATAAAAAAAAGTACATTGCATAGTGCCACACAAAAAAGGGAACAAAAATAAAAAAAAAGTTCCCATGACACGTCCGAAAAGGCCTGTTTAAAGATACGGGGTGTTAAATTTTTTAATTTTGTTTGGTTTTTGAATATCCAAATTGAATCGGTCGAAACTTTTTGCTATACACTGTATGTCATTTTCGACTAAAAAAAATTTGTTACCCTTTTATACTTAAAGTATATTGTTCAAGTCGGTAGAAGCAATGGTTCCAGTACAAATGCACGCAAATTATTAAAAAAGCGCCAAAGTAACCTTTGCAAAACCAATGATAAATAACATATTGAATTGTCATAATGACACTTGTCAAACTAATGTAAAAATGGTTCCTTCACTTTTGAAGAATACGGGGACATGATTATGTGTTACGGCGACTAGATCAAATTTTACGACTCAACATCTATCGAAGATATTTTTTTAAGACAGTTCTAATGTTCGAACATTTATTAATGTGCATAGGCGTTTGGGAGAAGATGGATGTTTTAGAAAACAAAATTGGATGGGGGGTTTCCAGAACTCGCCCATGTCGAAACGAGAAACTGTTTTACGAATGGTGAAAATAATCCGAGAACAAGCACCAGGAAAACAAGTTCAGCGGTGCGAAACCTCAACCGTGAATCAGTTAGACAAATTTTCAGAACAACTCCTTCGCCCATATCATTTCCAAAATTCATTCACTATTGGAACATGATTTTTTCCCTCTGTAAAATTTTTTGCGAATGGTTAAAACCAAAACAAAACATTATTTCATCAATTTTGTTTACCGACGAAGCTGGTTTTAGTCGTGATGGTATTTTTAACCTCCCACACACTTTTGGGAATGATGAAACCTCATCAAACTGTAATTCAGTCCCCAAATATGGGTTTTCTATTAATGTGGGGCAGTATAATCGACAATTACTTAATTGGCCCATTTCACCCCCAATCGATTGACAGGTACTGTATCAAAATTTTTTGGGAGAATGATTTAAACACATTATTAGAGGATGTCCTTTTGGGATATTATTGGAAGAATGTATTACATGAAATGATGGGGCCCAGCCCCACTTTTCTCGAGTGGCAGGAATATTTGGACAGGAGATTTGGAAATACGTGGATTGGTCGAGGGGGCCTGTAGCTTGGCCAGCCGTAGTCCGATCTTAATCCCATCGTTTTTTTCACTTTGGGGATTTATAAAAAATGAGTTTATCAGTAGAAATACATAAGAAGAACAATTATGGATAAGAATTATGGAATCGGCAGATAGATTTCGTAATAACCCAGGAATATTTCAAAGATCCCCAATCATTAAAAAGGGAGAATGGAAAAATGTATTGAAGCAAAAAGGGCAACAATTTTAACATCTTCTAAAAACTTGATGTTTTGTTTTTAAATTTAAACTATTTTTAGCATACCATTAAATTAATTGTTGATTTATCATTGTTTTTGCAAATAAATTAAAAAAAAATTTAACACCCCGTATCTTTTAAACGAAGGCCTTGCGGACCCGTGTTCATGGGAACTTTTTTTCTTATTTTAGTGTCCTTTTTTTTTGGGCACATGCAATGATTTTATGTCACCCCGTATATATATATATATATAATTTAGAGTTATAATTTAATTATTTAATAATTAAATAATAATAAATAAAAAAATATTAATAATATTTATAATTAATTTTAAAATTTTTTCCTTATTTTTTTAAATTAAAAATTTATTAAATTTTTAAAACTTATATATATATATATATATATATATATATATATATATATATATATATATATATATATTTAAGGGGTGATTCTTGGAACCATTTTAGAAAAAAAAAAAATTGTCATCAATGTCATTTTCATACCACTTTAAATATTTTTATGAAAATTTGGAAAAAAAAGTACGCCACTGCTTTTCTTAAAATTTAAAAAAAAATTAGGGGCCCCTTTATTTAAAACAAATTTGGGATTACTTTTTCCGTACGACTCACCGTTTCCCCTAAAAATAAATTCCCCTTTTTCCATTGGACCAATTCGAAAAAAAAAAAAGATTTATGTAACTTTGAACAATAATTTATTTAATAAGATAACTTTTAAACGTTGAAATTATAAAAATTTGTTTAAACTACATACATTTCCGAATAGTAACAGAAAATTACTCTGAACGCAAAAGAAATCAATTATATCAGGTGTTGAAAATTTTACCCGACCCCAAAAAATAAGACGTTTGGACATACATTCAAAGAAGTTTTTCTTAAAAAGGGCCAAGAATCACTAAAAAATTAGCATGTTATTAAGAAACACCCCGTATATATAACCTTTTTTTATAAAAAAAATATAGTATTAAAGTTGAGTGTTCAAATAAATTCCCAACAATTAGTAATTCAGACCGGGTTTTGTTTTATCGTCATGACCAAACCAAAGATTTAAAATTGTTTGTGATAATATTAATGACTCAATACTCAGAGTCGTAAACAATAATTAGACTTAATTGAGCCATTGCGATGCGCGGACGGGGGCCGCTGCTTTTTATTATGCGTTCGCCTTCATTTAGGGTCCCATGAATCACCTCGTTCGTGTTGGGAGGTCCGATGTTGCCGATAATGAAATTTTTCATCCGAATTACAGTCGGTTAAACATGACACTTTTGCAAAAAAATTTTTTAAACTGAAACTTTAAACAAATTTTTGCAAGGTAACCATGTAACATTTTACTTGTGGCACAGCATAACTTAACAGGCAGCACGATCTCTCCCTGGTGTCAATATTTTAAAGCACAAATCACGAAAGAAACACACACCACTGTAGGTGTTCTCCCTCAATTATATAAATTATATCCTACTTTTGAAAATGAAATCTTAACCTACTTTCTAAAGGTATATGGTTACCTGTTAAGTTTGTAAATGAATAAATAAATTCAAATAAAGGAGACAGATCATATCTCAGCAAAATGGCTGCTTTTTCTTAGTTATCCCGTGATCCACTGGATCGGTATTTTGCCAAAAATTTAAAATTTTTTATAAAACTCCAAAAAAAAACCAAAACAACATCTGGGTATTTAAATGCCGCGTGATGTCACAAGGCACCAAAAAATATGTGAGGGATATTTTCCCGGGGGGGGGTTCCTTTTTTTTTGAAATCCCTTAATGTTTAAAACAAAATATAAAAGTTATTAATAATGTAGGTTAAATGAAAGGACGCCGGCCGTATCTCAGAAAATTTCATTGCACAGCGTTGGGAAAAATATTTTTTTAGTAAAAGTGGTCAAGATAAATGTTGGAAATATTTTCATTTCTAAAATGCGCTAGGGGTAACTGCAATCTGAATCTAAAAAGCTATGTTTTGTGAATTTTACTATATTAACCCAACAAAAAATACCTGTTTTTAAAGTCAGGATTAAATTTGAACCTTTTTGTTTAAGAATTTTGCTGTATCTCTAAAAAAAAGTGGTAAGGTATTTAAAGTTTCTGTAAAAAACACTCTGTAAATTTTAAACGCTAGCTGATTTTAACAAGCTTAGGCTAGTTCACAAGAACTTTTCTTGGGCTATAAATGTTATAATATTTGAAGTTTTGTTAGTTTCACATGTCGCCGCTAGAGGGCTTTTTTCGATATTCCGACCGAAATGGTTAATTGTCTCAAAAAAAGTAAATGCATTGGTATATTTTTTTTTCTAAAAAAGTAGCTAAATAATGCCTAAACAAGCTCGCGAAAACCGTATCTCGATATACTTGTTTCTTACCTAAAATTAGGCCAAACAAATTTTATAATCCAATATCTCAAAAACTATAAAATTTACAAGAAATTTTATAGGACATTAATTATGTATTTTTATGGAGCCTTTAATTTGGGTTATATAATCTTTTCGTCTAAATGCAATACTTCACGAGTAATATAAAAAATATTGATAAAATGTGCGATTAAACAAATAAAAAAAACGTATCTGTTTCGCAATGCAAGTTAAATTCTTAGAGTTACAGCGGTTTGTCATAAAAGTTATGAACATTAGTTTGTTACGATGAGAGAACGTATCTCGAGTTACAGAATTTTGTCATAACAAAATTGAATTTTGCAGTTAATGGAACTAAAATTCTGTTAAAAAATTATTTTCTCGAAATTATAATTTTCGAGATACGTCGTTTTGTCATGACAGGGCAGATTTTTATTACTCTCTGTAATCTGATATCACTGTTTGTCAACTAGTGTGCTTTCGGCAGTTATTTGAAATATTTTTAAGGGAGTTTTTACCATATTTTCCCTAAAATTCACGATTTTTAGACAATCTGCCAACACTGCCGACGATCACTCATTTAAGGGTTCCCGAAATGTAAGGGCATAAGAGCTCCTGTATACGTAATCCGTAATACGTTTTGTTTTTCACCCCCGTTCGACCGATGTTTTAATAAATGGTTAATTTCCCTTTTAGAACGGGGAAAACTCTTTTGATTTGTTTATTTGCGTGTGGGAAGCTGCCGAGAGAGGGAGGGAAGTGCTGATAGGGGCTGAATGTCTGTCTGGGACGGAAGATACTGTGTATGTATTTATCTACAACCGTTTAGTTTTGACGTTTTTACATAACTATTTTTGTAGTATTTGAGGTACAGTGACGGCCATTAAATTTTGGGCAAAAAATTGTCAAATTTTGACTTTTCTACCAATTTTTGTAAATCGCTCTTTTTTACCTTGTTTTACTTTTAATTACTATACATAAAGCAAAAGGTAGAAGAAAATATGTATATTTTATAAAAACTAACAAATTGATAAATTAATTAACAATTTAATAAATTCAAACAAACTTAAATATCTTCCAAACAAATTTAATATTTTATTGCGGCCCCTTTTTCTAAGACAGAGTTTAGCCTTCCAGGCATCGAATGGACCAAAGTTCGGGCGTAGTCCGGATTTCTTCGTAACTTATTCCACGTCTCTAAAATTTTATCCTTAAGTTCGTTTACATTTTGCGGCCTAAACTCATTTTTCCTATTTCTTTTTTTAACTAATAAGCCTTGATGATAAGCCCTAACATTTTCCATAACATTTAAATCCGGACTACGTGCGGGCCACGGTAAAACCCTAATATGCTGCTCTTCCATCCATTCATCGACTTGCCGGGCCGTATGAACGGGACACTTATCTTGCTGAAAGATAAAATTTCTGTCCGGAAATCGATCCAGTACAGAAGGAAGCATGATATTTTGTAGTAGATCTATTATACCTCCTCATTGAACCTTCCTTCGATAAAATAACATACACCCAGTCCTTGTGCACTCAGCCGCCCCCAAACATTTACCTAAAATCGCCCACTACTTCTGTCTTTTCGGGTATATTTTTCATCAAATCGTGTTTCTTGAGGCCTGTATACCTTAAGTATCCCATTGTAGCACGACTGAAACACTTTTTCATCGGTGAATATTATATTTTCCCAAAAATTGGAGGTTCCAAGTAAAATTGTAGAGCAAATCCAATGCGTTGTTCTTTATTTGCATTTGTTAAAAACGGTTTTAAGGCTGCCGGGTGGCAGCGCAATTCGATATTTGTCTTATTCTTCGCCGTGCCGTTCTAACCGATGCTGGGAAATTGCTTTCCGTTTTTGCTGTAACTACAGATTTAAATGGTTGGTTTTTCAAAACATTAACTTAATTGTTGTTTTGTTCTTGATAGTTTGGGGCGACCACTTCCAGCTGTTCTCTCAAAGGAGTGTGTTTCCTACCATTTCTTTTTAACAAAATGAATAGTCTTTGGGATGTTAAGCTCTTCCGCCACATCCCTTTCTGGCCAACCTCTCTGCTCAATATAATGAATAATTAATACTTTTTGATCCAAAGTTAAGTTGGCATTTTAAAATATTTTTAGACACTGACAACGGACACCTGTTTCTTTATTAGGTTTTTTAACAGGTATTTATATTCAGTAGAAGGTGGCATAAGCCTATTTTACGAAAGGAAAAAGAATTGCCCAAGATTTAATGGCCGTTACTGTACGTTTTGAGACTTATATAATACAACTAGTGGTGTTATGAATCTATAACACAACTAGTTTTTGTAATAATGAAAAACAACTACAGATATCTAAAAATATGTTAATATTTGATACAAATTCCTTTTTCTAATTATTATAAATATTAGTAACAGATTTATTTACATTTCTTTAAAATAATCCCTGCTGCTGCTGATGCTGATGATAATAGTGAAGGTCTAACTGTAATGGATCATCATCACTTTTTTATTGCATTGATTTTTCACCTTTTCGCCATCGCACCATGTCAAAAACTGGTTGTATATTTTCTCATATTTTGATCGCGACTTTTTCGGCAATTATGATTTCGTAGCAGGTACTGCTGCATCTTTATCTCTCAAAGGTGACTTTTTGAATTGTTCATCGGAATTTTCAAATAGAGTTTTCTGTGCGAAAGGTACTCGTGTTTACTTGACAGGGCGAACTAACTTTTCGAAAAAAAATGCTTACTTGATAAACAACGTTTGTAACAGTGATCTGAAACACGTAAACCAACACGCTTTAATTGTGATTTTTATAATAAAATAAATGAATTGTCAACCAACTGTCTTTTTTTATGATGTACAAAAATCGAAACTATTTCTAATGTTAGAACTAGTTTTCCAACAATTACCTAGTTTGAAGATACTGTAGGAACATAAACAATTACGTTTCTTTAAAAGAAAAGACCACTCGAAATTAGAGTAAAAGAACACAAAAAACATACGGAACGAGGTGAAACGTCGAAATCAGGGATTGCCGAACACGCATGGTCAAAACAACACCGCATACAATGGTCGGAAGCAAAAATTATTTATAAAGAAACCCACTGAAAAAAGAAAATTTAAAGAACAACCAAAATGTATTTAGCAAACCTAGTGTCGACATTCCGAATATTTGACTGCCGTTGCTGAACCGTGAAAAGTCGGTTAAGCTTTGGTGAACAACGGATAGTATATAACGTCGTAACTTTTAAGAATAGTTTTTAGTTATCACTTGAAAACGGTTGGAGATACATCACCAACCGAAACGTTGTGTATCAATTAACAAATAAAGACAATGGAAGTCAAGATTTTAGTGTTATTGATAAACAATTACGTCACAGCATATTATGTTACTTTTAGTGAGCATATTCAGATACTATTTAAATCAAGAAAAACTATAATGCCTCAAAGATTTTTTTCATTACAGTTGAATAAATGGAAAAAGATATTTAATAAATAAGTAATGTTTCTTTAATCAAAATTAAACCATCACCCCGTAGACAAGATTTTAATAAACATAAAGATAGATCTGGGAGAGGTCAGATTGCAAAAGGGTGGAGAACAAAAATCGTTTCGACTAATGGATATTTGCATTATTCAGGGGTGCGGGAAGGGAGATATTATGATTTAACCTCTCTTTGTTTTTAGCGTGAGAAGGGTTGATGGCAGTAAGGGTGAAATCGAGGTGGTGGTAAATCTTTCATTGGAGTTGAAGGTGTATAACCTTTGGTGTTTATTAATCGAGGTTTTATTAAGGTTTTACTTTAGTTTGTTTTAGTTAAATTGGGCTTATATCGACGTCGATATTCAATGTTTATTCGACGGACCATGTACAGGGTGGCACTTTTCGATAAATTTCCACGGTATTGGGAAAACAACAAGAGATAGAACAAATCTGATGGCACATTTTTAATTTTGATTTTTGAAACAAGTTTTTTTTTATCTTGGGTACGAAGGCTGATGCCTAAGTACTAACGTACCGTGGGTGTGTTAAGTGTGGTGAGAGGGAGTTTGTTCACACGGGACTTAAATATTTGGGGATTGGGAGGAGAAGGAAAAACTTCTGCGGGCAGCAGGTTCCACAGTCTTGACACTCTAGGGATAAGGGAACGAAGAAAGCGGGAAGTTCGGGGCCTCTCTAACTGAACTGTAACAGAATGCATAAAAATTGCACTACGTGTTGCTCTTTTGGGAGCTGCCAGAGAAGGAATTATACTGGCCAACTCCTCTGAGCAGAAACCGTGAAAATACCTATAGAAGAGCGACAGATCCCCTACAGCTCGACCGTGGGCAAGAAGAGGAAGCCTTTCTGTGAGCGTAGGATCGTTAATAAGACGAATGGCTCTTCTTTGAATGGAGTCCAGAATGCTAAGTGTTGTAGGGGACGCCATTCCCCAGACATGAGAACAATATTCTAAGAGGGTCTGATTTGGGATACATACAAAGTATACAGATTGGAAGAAGAGAAATACTTGCTGGCTCGAAAGAGGAATCCAAGCTTTTTTGAAGCTGCCGAGGCTATGAATGTAATGTGTTTGTGTCAGTTGAGGTTATTCTCAAAAGTAACGCCGACAATATTAAACGACTCTTTGTTCTGCAGAACTTAGCCGCTCATATGTAACGTATGAGCATTGGCAGACTTTTTTCGCGTCAGCGAACATGACTGTGTTTTCGAGGCATTAAACTGAACAAAATTTTTGGCGCCCCAATCCAAGATAACTTTGAGGTCTTGTGAAAGAGATATCTGCATTGACCTGCGCTTGTTTTCCAAATCAGAATTACATGGTGGCTTAAGAAATTTGATACTAGAGTGGAGGGTACTACCGTCAGCGAAACTATGAATGAGATTGATTGTGGAAGATTGAAGATCGTTAATGTGTACAAGAAACAGCGTGGATGCCAGCACTGAGCCCTGGGGCAACCCAGCATTAATTTGGTAGAAGCTGGAAGAATGACCATCTACAGTAACTGATATACGTCGATTAGAAAGGAAACTGGAGAGCCAAAAGCAAAGCTTAGGTGGAAGACCGTAAGAAGGAAGTTTGTTAAGAAGCCCATCATGCCAGACCCGATCGAAAGCTTTGGATATGTCAAGAGCAACGATCTGGGATTCTCCAAGAAACTCAAGGGACTTGTTCCAGTTGTGTGAGACAAAGAAAAGAAGATCAGCTGTGGATCTTTTGTGACTATGACATACTGTCTTGATCTTGTGTTTTTCCAGATACTTTAAGATTTGGGAATGAATGAAATTTTTCCATTACTTTGCAAACAACAGAATGGATGAATGAAATTATACAATGAAAGAAGATCTGCTGTGGATCTTTTGTGACAAAATCCATACTGTCTAACATGTACATTTTTTCTTTTGTTTTGTTTTTTTTTGTTACGTGTTAATAGGACGTTCTTATCTTAATATTATTCGTACAATCCCACCCTTGTATATGGACAAAAGATTGAGAAAAACCCTGTATAGTAATTTGTCAGGCGTCAAGCGTGTATGCGGCCTAATAATGTTCTTACATACGCGAACAAAACCTTAACTGACACCGAAAACGAAAGAGACGCGTCTATTTTTGCCGAAAAATAAAACAAAAGTGAAATTTTTACCGATATTATTTAATAAAGTGTTGGTAACTTAGGCAGACGTGTGTCATGTATTATTTTATTTTTCTTTGTCGGATTATTTTTATTTTCCCGAAAAAGAAAACACGCCGAGGAAAATATATTAAATTAGGGCACGTCGAGGGGTTTGGCGGGTATAGAAATACGTGTAACCGATCTCTCGGAATACATTTCTTTGTTAAAGTTTTGTGTACCGTGTGATTCAGTACATTAATCTTAAATAACTTTTTAATTAAATACAATGATAGCAAAAACATTTGTGTAAAATAAATCTTATATCTTTATATGGAACCATAATGAAGTTATGATAGGGAGAAAAACCCGCTGAAACCTTTCGTGTAATATACACACTGCGTGAGTAAGGCCGGAACTTGGCCTGGAGTACTACCGTGCTCCTAGACAAGTAAGCAGTTTTTTATTGTGTTATGTTCAGTGTTCTTTTATGCGTTTGACTAATGGTCTGGAAGCTTCGCCTATAATAAAACTACCAAAATTTAATAATCTGGCCAATTAAGTTTGCCAACGATGTATGGCCGGATGTAGCAAAAGCTAAACCCTCGGTCTGACACCACTTATTTGGGCGAATGTATCTTAGTTCGTAAATTTAAAATCGACATGTTTTCAATCCAAGGAAGTTTAAAGGTGTATGGAAGCCCAATACTGTAACAAAATTGTCCAGGCGTGCAGGGCAGCGGGAATAGGATTGGCCCGGAGTTTGCCAATGAAAGTAGGTCAGAGCCAGACTTTCATAATTCTTTGTTACTATCTATAAAGTTGACATCATCAAATGTCAAATTCAAGCATTCACTGTTTTTTTTTTTTTTTTGCACAAAATTGTTGGTTATTAAACGATACTACCATAGAATATTAAACTTATTGTGTAATATTGGATTTTATATCATCTGATATAATATGGAAGAATAGATGCGCCACTTTACAGCCTTCTATTAAAATGGTCGATATTTTTGTGAGTGTTGTATTTTTACCAAAAATCGTTGTAAATAAATAAAAACACGATTTGTTAAAATAAATTTCAAACATTTTATGATAGTTTCATGTACTTATTACCAATTTTGTCATAAAAGAAGGGCAAGATAGTGTAAATGAGTTTAATCTAATCCTAAGATTCTGGTTGTACATTAAAAAGTGAAAATTTTTATAACTGCTTTTTAGGCATATACTTTTCACTAATAACAAACATTCATGAGACAGAATAACAGTGGTTAAAAATGTTTAGTAACCTTTGGTACCTAGGTATCCATTGGAACAGTATCCGTTAAATATTATGTGTCTACAGTATGTCGAGCTTAAAAAGTTGATAATGTAAGATTAAGAAACCAAAAATCTAATTTCTTTTTAAACAAATACAGAAAAAGCAAAAAGGAACTTCAACATAAAATTGTACTTTCTTTCATTCAATTAGAGGGACCTGTATATATTAAGATTTGCCTGGTCTGCCCAGTAATGAATAATTTTGATCCTTTAAAAGAATGTACTAAATAATTAAATGAAATAAAAGTATCTAAATGTAAACCTTTTTTTTTTAATAATCCACAGAAATACACAAACATTGTGGAAATCATCTAAAAGATAGTTAAAATTGCCTTACTTTTCTCACTGCTATTTCCTATGAATTTTTCATTTTCAATTATTCAGAATTGATATATTATTATTTATTTGGTTACCTAACGTTACGTCTCATAAGAAGCACCTAATTTAAATATAAGAAATACTTACCTAAAGTAAAAAATGCCGGGTATGTTACCCTTGGATTTGCAAGACAAAACCATACAACCTCTAGTCATTTTGTTACGATATTATAAGTAACAAACAATAAACACAAAATTATAGTCACAATTTAATAAACACTAATCACTAAAATAAGAAGGTTTTTATCAATCCAAAAAACTATTAACAATCGAAACTAATACGGCGCAAAGGGCACAAACCACAACGAAAATGACGAATCATGATACGACGACGGTTGATGGTACAGCGCGGATACAGTTTCATACGCTCCCCGCGCTGTTGCACAAAAAACGGTACTCCGGCTCTCATAAAAGTATAATGTGTTGCCTAACTACACACTGATTTATCAGTGTGTAAGTAGGGAACACATTAACTTATTTCGTGGAATTTTGTTATTGCGCAGAATCGGCGGGGCCAACTCTGACAGTTATTTTCATGCTGGGCTGGACATTTTTTGATCGAATGGGCCATAGCATTGGGCTTCCATACACCTTTAAACTTCCTTGTGTATGGCCGGATGTAGCAAAAGCTAAACCCTCGGTCTGATACCACTTATTTGGGCGAATGTATCTTAGTTCGTAAATTTAAAATCGACATGTTTTCAATCTAAAATTAAATTTGTTTTCAATGCATTTTAGCCCTTTTTCATTTTCATTATCCTCTTCCTGTTAACCCGTTAACTAGAATTGTTCCTCTAATCGAGCATGACTCGATAATGGCATCCGTTCTAGACAGAACAATAAAGACAGTTAAGACGGGCCCTTCTGGGGGCCCTTAACAAGCAGATTTCTCCTTGGGAAAATTGACAGAAAGGATGCGGCTCCAAATTACGGAGGACAAAGGGTTGTATATGAATTTTTATCAAAGGGATTCGAGTCTTGATGTCTGCGGGTTTGTCAGGAGGCGGCTAGTTTTGATGTCTTGATTATTAATCGCCTTTTAAAAAAAAAAGAAGGTTACATATGTTTGTATATCTGTTTTTATATTTGTATGTATGTTTGTTTGTCCACGCATTTCTCCGAAATTATTAATCGAATTGTGACCATTTTTTTATTGTCTACATTTGCTTTAACTTAGGGAACAGAAAAGATTTTATCAAAATCAATTTAGTAGTGTATAAATATGTACCGGGTGGTGCGTCGCCGAGCGGAACATAGAAAATCCCATGTAAATTTTAAGGGGTCAATTATTGGCTCCCCTGTACATTTTACAGAAAAAATGTAAGATAACTTTTTTAGGAGACCAATCGAACAAACCCTCGTGCCAAGTTTCAAAAAATTTTAATAAGGGAATCTTAAATTATTCAATTAACTGTAATTGCAAAATTACCAAATTTTCGGTTCAGGTAAAACCAGACACAGCCACCAGCAAACAATTTGTTATAAGGCTTTGTCAAATCTGACGTACAGCCGAATACAAGGAATGTTTTTTTCGTTTCATCAATCTCACAACCATTACATTCAAAGTAAAAGACACGTTAACATTATTTTTTTATCAAACCTTTTATTTAATGTAACAATTAAGTTTAACTAATAACAATTATTACTATCGATCATTAAAAAATAATTTTATCATACTAGAATTTAATTAAACCAATAGCAGTATCTAAAATATTTTCAATTTATTTTCCCATCAAGCCTATCTGGTCCATTTCAACCATTAAACGTATTGTCAGTAAATTCGAGTCCAAAGCCACCGCAATAAATAATTGTAAATATTTATCTCAGAAGATCGAAAATAGATCCAAATAAAGAGAGAACTGAATTCTTAATATTTTACTAGGTGTGGAAAAATAAAATGAAATAAAATACAATAACTTTTTTAAAAATAATAGAGAATTACATAAAAACATTAATTAATCAAATGTTCAAACAACCCCATTAACAGCTAAACAATATTTCAACCGATCATAAAATTCATTTCTAACGTTGCTAAGTTGATATTGCGAAATTTTATTACATTCTAACGAATAGCGTTTTATAGCTGGTTTAGATTCTCAAATTTTACAATTTTATAAATGACACTTTTAAGTGACCCCACAGAAAAGTCATTCGGTGAAAGATCAGGATCTGGCCAAAGTATCCGGTACCGTGGACCAATAATATTGCCGTTAAAAGCATTTTCCAGGTACTCTCTAACCATACGGGCATTATGGGCGACCATCCATTTGGTACCTGATCATTTGATCTTCCCGAACAACTTCTTCAAGGCGGGTCCAATTTGATTTTGAAATAAGTCCAAATAGGTTTCTGCTGTCAGGTTATAGTCCATAAAAAGGGTCCAATGATATGGTGTCCGATAATTCCCACGAATATATTTGTTTTTTGGGAATATTGTGTCCGAGTATGAACAAAGCGATGTTCATTTTCTTGGCTCCAATACCGGCAATTCTGAACATTTGGTTCATTGTTGAGGGTGAATGTACATTCATCGGTGAAACAAATATTTCAAAACAAAATGCCATTCTTCGCTCTTTATCTCCTTCCTGCAGCTCTTGATGTTTTTCGAATTTATACGAATAATATTTGTGTTTTTTCAAAGTGCGCAATACCGTTGTATGATGTTTATTTACCTCTTGCCCAAGAACCTCGTACTAACCATTTTGTTTTCCCCCACTCAGTAGAATATTAGATTCTTTCTTTTTGGCATTCGATATCCTGATTAAACATTTACAATTATTTATTACGATACCTTTGGACTCGAACTTACTGACAATACGTTTAATAGTTGAAATGAACGGAATGGGCTTGGTGGGGAAATAAACTGAAAACATTTCAGATACTGCTCAAAACTGTTTCCCGCATAATGCCACTTAATTATGGATACTTTTTCGTCGATTGAATAATTCATTTTTTTTAAATACCGACTGTCACTGATTTATTGACACTTTTCCTTATGTCAGGGACAATATTCATTTTACTGGTACCTGTTTGGTTTTACCTGAACCGAAAATTTGGTAATTTTGCAATTACATTTAATTGAATAATTCAAGATTTGGTTATTAACATGTTTTGAAACTTGGCACGAGGGCTTGTCAGATTGGTCTCTTTTAACTAATAAGGTGCCTTTTTAGTAAAACGTTATTCTTAATAACTATTATTCAAGATTCTACGGCAAAAAATACACAAAATGGTTATTTAACATTTTCTTAAATACGAGTCAAGCCACAAATACGGCCCTGTTCAGTCCTCGTTTGATGACCCTGTACAATCCCATAAATATATCACCAAAAACATACACGAACTTTTATCGCCGGACTTATAAATATTTTACTAACCCTCCGGCAATCGAGACATGTGATTTCGAGCCAAATCGAATAACTTTGTCCGAAGTCTTTCCTCTTAACTTGGCTCTTATCAAAATTACAACATCTCCCATACGGTCGCTGTAAATCTGTGTGTATGTATCTTAGTGTTTAGTGTTTGTTCGAGACAATCACTCAATTTGATCCGTTCAACTTTATTCCCGTCGTAAACTTAAGCCATTGGACGTGACATTTCATATTTTTATTCTGCGAGGAATACAGAGGGAGACATCTAAACTGCCTCCTGCTCAAAAGTAACATGTCTAGTTCAAAAAACGTGTTAATTTGAAATAAAGCTTTTAAAAATATTTCGGATTCGAAATGGTGTTTTAGCACGCAAAACGTCAAAAGACATTAACAAATTAAGATGATAAAAGGGGTTTTTGTTTATAACTTCGAAACTGTTAGACAATGTAATGGTTTCAATAACACTAAAATCTTGGACTTACATTGTCTTTATTTGTTAATTGTTACACAACGTTTCAGTTAGTGATGTATTCCCATCCGTTTTCAAGTAATAACTAAAAACTATTCTCAAAAGCTACGACTTATATACTATCCTTTGTTCACCGAAGCTTGACCGACTCTTCACGGTTCAGCAACGGTTGCTAGATATTCTGAATATCAATGATAGGCTTGCTAAATACATTTTGGTTGTTTACAATTATTACAGCTTCTTTAAATTTCCTTTTCTTTCAGTGGATTTCATTATGAATGGTTTTTGCTTCCGACTATTGTATGTGGTGTTGTTTTGACCAAGCGTGTTCGGCAATCCCTGACTTCGACGTTTCACCTCGTTCCGTATATTTTTTGTGTTCTTTAACTCTTACTTTGAGTGGTCTTTTCGTTTGCCCAATGTATACCTCACTACATTCACAGGGAATTTGGTAGATACAGTCATTATTTGAAACATTGTTGTCTGGTCTCGTCTTAGTAAGAATACTTCTTAGGATTTTAAATGCCGTTTTAATTTTATATTTATTCGCGATTCTGCGGATCTTTTCCGAAGTTCCTTTAATATATGGAATTGTCATAAATATTTGGTCACGTGTCTCGTTCAAGTTAGAGTTTCTTGTCTTGTTTTGATATTTTTCGATTGTTTCCTTTGCTAGTCTCTCACTGTATCCGTTCTGCTTAAGATTCCTAGTTGTGTTACCTATTTTATCTTGCAGGATTCCTTACTGTTACATAAGCTCACTGCACGATTATATAAAGTACGTATAACCCCTGTTTGGTTTCGTTAGAGTGATTAGAATTCTGGTGTAAATATTGTCCAGTGTGGGTAGGTTTTCTGTATACCGAGGTTTGTATATGTCCATTATTTCGTTTGACTAGAACGTCGAAAAAAGGTAGGGCCAATTTTCTCCTTTTCCATTGTGAATTTAATACTAGGTCGGAGGCAATTTAGATGTTTTAAAAAACGTTCAAGTTCTTTGTCATTACCAGTCCATACAATAAAAGTATCGTCAACATATCTTGGCCAAACTTTTGGTTTGATTGGTCCAGTTTTAATTGCGTGTTTCTTAAACCATTCCATATACCACTGAGGAAAGCGATGAATCCATGGGAAGGCCATTATCCTGCGCGTAGTACTCATCTTTCACCTGAAAGTAGGAACTACGGAGGCAAAGCTCCAACAACTCCATCACTGAATGATCAAACACTGGTCGGTAAGTCTTCTTCTTTTGTTAAAAACTCTTGTCATTTTGTTGACATTCTCAAAAATGTAGAAATAGGACCAGACGATACTTTTGTTAGTTTTGATGTGGAAAGTCTGTACACAAACGTACCGGTAGAAGAATCTTTAAACAATATTCGAGCCTAGCTTAAAGAAGATAAAACACTTGTAGAACGCAGCACCCTGCCGCTGATGGAGTATTATTGTAAACTTTTCGAACCGGCTGAATGTAAAGATTCGTAAGAAAAAATCATCGGGAAAGTCAGTGAATTCAAGTACGAATTGTTGCAATATCCACCGTACTTGCCAGATTTAACCTCTTTCCACCTCTGGCTACCCAGAGGTAATAGCAGCCGTGAATAAGTATTTCGACAGTCTGCCGGATTTTCACTTTAGGATGGAATCCATAAGTATAAAGATAGTTGGAACAAGTGTATTGAAGTTTAGGAAGCTATAGTTTGTCTCAAAGTATACCATGTTAGCTTTTGCCTTTATTTATGGATTATACCTGCCGACAACAATAAAACTGCGGATCAGTAGGAATTAAAGGACAGAACATTAGGGACGGATTCTAATAATATAAAGATTTATAATTTATTGTTTATTTAGGTAGGTATAATCTTAATATTACATTAAGAAATTAAATATATGCATCGTTTTTATAAATTTATAACTATATTATCTATACATAATTACATTTTTAATCTAAATATCTAAATCTAATTTTGTTTCACTATCACAGTCATCATTGAGATTAATTACAATAGGATTTATGTTGTTTTGTATAGAAATGTAAGAGTCCTCAATTTTTATAATGTGCTGTACTGAATTTTTGCAGCTCTCAACTGGTATGTTAGTAATTAAATTTTTTATCAAATTTATAACACTGGTACTTAAAGTAAGTGTAACATTTTCTGCTCTGATATTTGATTTTACTTGGTTCCACAAATGCTCTATGGGGTTAAACATACAGTGATACGGAGAAAGATGTAAGTATGCTCAGCCTATTCAGCCAAATTATCACATACATATTGTTTTTTAATTGCATATGAATTTAGACTTCCAAAAGTTGCGCTTTTTTTAACTGAATTCAAAATAGATATCATTTTCTAACAACTATTCCTGGATTTCAGTTTTGAACTTGATGAAGCTGGTGCCTTGTGTAGCAGACGGCTATAGTAGCTTGCGTTATCCATGACAACAACACTGTTGTGTAGAATTTTTTTAAAAAAGATCATTTTGAAACCAGTTTTCAACAAGTTCTGCACTTGTATCTTCATGATAATCCAAGCTAGAATCCTTAATATTCTTTGCAGACAACAGCAAGCAGTTTAGGACAAATCTTCTGAACCAGCGTGTATTATGGTAATGCGTTTTCCTTTATTTGAAGGTGCTTTCGTTTGACAGTTTTGACTGGAATCAACCCATTCTTTGGATACTGTGTCGTGTGTATCGAACCATGTTTCATCAAGGTAAATTATGAATCTGTTTTCTAACCTATATCTTTTAATTTCTTGAAGGTAATTAAATCTCCAGGTACGTAATCTGTGCGATTCCATTACTACTTGTCTTTTGTCTATTTTGCGGTATTTAAATCCCATTTTACAAACAACTCTATGGAGGGTGGCACAGCTAATATTTATATTGGTTTCGCCTTCGTCTAGCTTCTTTTTCAATTTATCCAAGGAAGGAACAACTCCGCTTTCATAAAGACAATATATTTTCCTTCTTATTAGGTCCTGATCACTATTGTCTATACGGTGAGATTGAAAATAACTACTTTTTTTTGTTCAATTCTTCACTAATAAAAATATCCCTTATCGATGATATTGGAGTTTTCGTAAGTAGACAAATCTCTTTTAAAGCTTCTTGTTTAATTAGTCCTCTATTGGTTAAAGTTTCATACACATTTTTCACAACCTGTTTTGCATCTAATGACAAATGATTTCGACGCGGCATAGTTATATTATCGTAAAACAACTTTTTCGAAACGCACAGTAAAAACGGTTATTCAACACTGTTACTAAAATATTAGCCGAAATATTTATATACCTAATGGTCAATACTTAAGAAATACCTGGCCCACCCCCGCCATTGTGAAATAATGGGTTTACCCAATCAATAACAATAGATAATAAAATCGTTAAAGGTTTATTGGGGTATTGTCCGTCAGAAGCCATTGCGATATACTTTGAGACGGACTATAATATTAAATGATAAAATGTATTTTAAACATAAAAAATATGTTTCCTTATTGAATGACAAAACTTGATCATATAAAAGAAATGTCAAATACGTTCGTTATACTTTAAAAACAAAAAAAAAACTGGTAATTTTACGAGCTCTTACTTTCCGAAAATAATCGCAATAATAAAAACACTAAAGTTTGGAGTAAAAACGCACTGTTCACCCTCGACGCCGTGTCCCTCGGTTTGTCCAATTCCACGACGACACAGATACTTTACGACATAAACGATATCCTGAGGGAATCGCTCCTAATAACTTTTTATACGCGGAGAGTATGCGGGGCGTGTGTCGGGGTGATACAGAGGAATTATATTGGTAATTTAGCTGCCACGTGACACGGAATGTGTTTAACTGCGAAATAACTCGGAATTATGTTATGGAAAGTTTACAAATCAATTATTCTAATAGAGTAGGAGTCGCAGGGGTGGTTAATATTGTTGACTCTTTGAGGGGATGGACTACTTTGTGAAATTACAAAAAGAAACTACGTAGATCGCTAGAAAGGTCTTGTCGCACTGACGGTTATAATTTAGTAGACAATTTTTAAATGCATCACCGATAATAGTTGGCTACGAATATGGAAAATTGTTTGTCAAAGCTTACTAAGGTCTCTAAGATACAACAGAGAATAGTTTGAAAACGGTAACACCTTCTACCTGAGATTATCACGTTATTTTTTTGTACAATTTTTGCCGGATTTTACCGGACACCTGTTTGCTACGCTGTAATAAAGCATGGCACAATGAATACAAGGTAGGATCTTGCGTATGACATTTGTCACGTGGTAGCCGGGTTATTACGTAGTAATGTGACTAAAAGGATTTTTTCGCGACATACCGTTTTTACCGAACTCAAGGAATAGAATTAACGCAACGCCAGTTTGTAGGCAAGGTGTTTGTTTTTGTTTTGGAAAAACGTAAACAAATTGCCAAATCTCACAAACCAAAATCAGGAAGTTACCTTGAAAATGTAATAAAATTATTCAAAAATGTTGGTTTTTGTGTTAATATAGGCAACATCAATTTGAATATAAACATTTATTAACATAACAGTTCCAAGCACCGGTAACAAGGTTGATTTGGACAGCTGCCGCATTCGTTTAATAAAAATTATAGTAAATCAGGTGTTATAAGGCACTTCGATGTCATTTTATCTCTTTCTAGTAGGTTGTATTATTCAATAACACGTTCTGTAAACTGACATGATCAACAGCAATCGAATTAAGCATCTAAAGTAAATGTCATATCTGTCTGTCACTTCAGATAATAAACAAAAATAGTTTTCCGGCTTTAAAAATATTTTTTAACAATAAAGAATCATCGGTTTATAAAAATGTAAATTATGGTGCAATACCATAAACATTTAAGAAGTTATTATTTCCGGAGTGTTGTTATTCAGTGTGTTTCATCAATGTTGACGGTGCAGTGTGTTTACAAGAACTATCCCTCCTTGCCCCCCTGAATATATTAATGCCAAACAAGATTTGTTTACTTTATTTCTATTCAAGAATTCGTTGATTCTAACCGTGCTTAACCCGCATATCCTCACAAAAACAAAACGGTTTACGTATGTCACGCGTGTGTCAATTTACCTATTAATCGTTTAATACGCTTTTTGAGTTTAAATCCAAATGTAAGGTCTTTAGAGAGTCAAGTAATAAGTCAAAAAGATAAGATAAATACCAACCTTTCCATTCAATAAGATATTAGCTGTTTCCAAGTCAACTTTAACAAGTAAATCTTTTCCTCTATAATTTAAATATAATTGTACCTATTTATTCATTAGGAAAGTAACTAATTAAATCAAAAAATTTGCAATCCAAATAGTCGTTAAACCATAGAAAAAAGACATCACAGGCACCAAAACAATGGAAAAGCCGCGAATCCTCCATTATTTTAATTTGATACTTGACATAACAATTGAAATGACGTAATATGCCGTCATAACACACGTTACCGGTTCTCGCCAAAATTTGTTTTAAATTGAGTTGAAGCCGTATGTTTATAGTGGTATTTTTATTAATTTGTTTAGCGTTTTACTTTGCTTTTCGGTAGTTTTGTGACTTTAAAACTAGTTGAAGTTTAAGATAATTTGTTATATTAAAAGCCCATATCTTTAAAATAAGCCTAATATTTAAAAATGGCAAAAAATTCACAAAGATTGCAGGCTTTCTAATTAAATTTTGGCACGTAGTCACATTGCTACGTCATTGCGCAAAGCGAACCGATTTTGGATCGCTGGTGATCCTACCTTGTATTTATTGTGCCGTGGTAATAAAGTAAGCATTTAGCGAGGATCGTCCATCGCTTAAGACACTGTTATTTAAGCACTTGAGTGTCATTTCGCTAACGAGGATACATGGGTTGCAGACTTTAAACGTGGTCGCACTAGCACTGAAGATGCCCCGCGTTCCGGCAGGCCAAAAACTGCAACTTCTAAAGAAATTGTGTCGAAAGTTTATAACATCGTTTTAAATGATCGCCGACTGAAGTTGGATGAGATAGCTGAGGCTGTGGGCACATCGAAAGAGCAAACTCAGCATATTTTAGCTGAAGATTTAGAGATGAGAAAACTATCCACTCGATGATAGCCTCAATAGCTTACTACAGAGCAAAAACTCATTCGCATGACCATCTCAGAGGAGTGTTTAACACTAAATGTACGTATGAAATAAATGTATTGAGTTACACAAAGACTATGTAGAAAAATAAAAATAGTTTTTAACCCATATTTTGCTTTTTTCTTACTACCAGAAGTCAAAGGAAGCTAAATCTGGCGAAAAGTGTAGATGTTGCTACAATTCCGTTCTACAATTCAGAATACACTTCTGCATTTGTTTGTAAGAAAATAAAATTATCTCCCCTAGGGGTCGTACTAAATTAAAAAAATCAACACACGTGTATTCTATTTAATCCACATCGTGCTGTTTGTGTTTACACGACTTTTTATTTACCGTTCCAATAAAGAAAATCCCTGCAGACAGCAGTAATTCGCCGCAATCTGAATCCCATGTGTGCTCCTGCTGGCTGCGGCAAACTCGAAAATGAAATGGAATTAGCAGGAATGCGAACATTATTATTATGGGGGGAAAAACAGGACGAGGGGAAGTAGTGGGGCTTCGACAACACGGCAAAATTAGTTTTTTGCCAATTAAAATGTACCGGATGTCATTATTTCTGCACTTAATCTTGGTACACGGGACATTTAGAGCAGACATACTTTTGGCTCGCCTCATATTCAAATGCGACTTTTTCAACAACATTTGGAGCGTTTTGGAAAAGATAAAATTATTTTATGTGTCGTTTTATCACTATGGATGAGACTTGATATATCACTTATATAATTTAATATATATATATATAATATATATATATATATATATATATATATATATATATATATATATATATATATATATATATATATATATAATATATATATATATATATATATATATATATATATATATATATATATATATATATATATATATATATATATATATATATATATATATATATATATATCTTTTCTTTGAAACTGGAGAATTGATCTCCAGGGATGGAATACATAAATTAGATCACTTGAACAAATGTACTGGATATCAGGAAGAATAGATTGATGTGTGTTTTTATTATCGAACCTCAAAACTTACTGAATATCCTGGTGACGGCCATTATTTTTGCGTTTTCACGCGTTAACTAACGATCTCCTTTCAGCCGCGCACAATGCCATTGAAAAAGTTTAAATCCCGTTTAAAAGTTTACGCGTCCGCGAAAACTTTTAAATATCGGGAGTATTAAAAGGGCTTTGCTGCTGAAAAAAGTTTTAAACAGTTTCGCTGCTCCGTTTGATGTCATAACAATGAGATTCATTTGTGAAGTTACATCATTATCGCGAAAGTTTTAATATCGTTATTAAGGACGTGGATAATCTCGATCCGATTAGTTGTGCTTGTGAACTTTAGTTTTTTAGTTTTATTGTTTGTACAGGGTGGTGTCTTCTCGATGAATTTTTATGGTATTAGGAAAAACTGCAAGAGATAAAGCAAATCTAATGGCACAATCTCCAGTGTTCGATTTCCGAAACAACTGTAACAGTAAAAAAAATTGACGAGGGGTCGTGTGATGTATCATTTAAAAGGGCCTTTTAATCTGTATATTTTGGCGTGCCACTTTTAAAATTTGATCTTAGTATTGTGGAATTAAATCCATTGGAATTTTTAAATAATAATTAT
>JAHBCN010013356.1:0-24674 GCA_019359885.1 Listronotus oregonensis | reverse complement strand
ACTAAAATAACCGTTTTAATTAAAGAGTTTTTAATTCACAATTTTTGCCAACAAGATAAGTAAATTCAAGTATGGAGTAATTTGTGTATTAAAAGCACTGGTTAATTACAAATTCATTTTTAGGAACAAATAAGAGCTGAACAAAATGATATAACTCAACAAAGGGAACAGCTTTATCGTAAAATGGAAGTGCTTACTAGCCAAGGTTTATTAATATCTCCGAACGTTGCAATACCATTAACGGGTCAGTTAGATGACAGCAGCAAGGACAGTTCAGAAGATAGCAGCCCGCAATCATCCGACACGTCATCCGCTACTTCGGCAGTCAGTTCGACCCAGAGTTCTTTATCTTACTCCGCCTCTACAGTGGAAAAAAGAAAGGAGAGCAAGTGGGGAAAAGGTAAGCATAATTATGTTGATATACAACAAATACTTACTGATTTAAGATATCGTAAAAATTGTGTACAAGTGTCATTAATAGCGTGATACATGATTGGTTAAAAAAACTTTTAAGATTTTTCACAAGGCAAACCTTAGTCTTGTTAGTCATATCTTATCATAATTGATGGAAAAAGAGTGGGATTTTTAATAGGTAATCTCAAAATCAGTATTTCTGAATGGTGAGAATACTGACTGAGAAAGGTAAGTCAGGAATTGCACCTCAATTTGGCGGCCAGACTGAGACAGTATTTTGTAATTTAAATGAATTGCTGGAGCGACTCAAATAATTATGTTGCCATATTTTATTTGAATTAATAATTTATGTTTCTTATATTATTTATTAATATTCTAGTTTGTCACATTTATGTTTTTTTTAGTATTCTTTTATTGTTCATAGTGACATGCAATATTTTTTTTATAATCCGGCTATTTTCATTTGAGAATGTTGCAAGCAGAAACAAATGAAGAAAAAGTGTCACCATTGCATTTGTGTTCTATGGTCACTGACTTTTTGTACCAATGCGAAATGGCCCGATTTTAGTTAGAATATTAATGATGAATCTTTTGTGTATGATCTAAAAGCAAATAAATTGCTATCACAGGGAAATTACATGATAAGCTGTCTCTTTTTAATTAATTTAGTTTCCTACATACCTACTTATTTTTGGAGTTTCTTCTGGAAGGTACTGGTTGTATGAAACTAAGCAAATAGCAAAAACAAGAGCAAAAAATTATTCAAATAAATGTTTTATATAAAGGTTTAGGCAAATATTGTTTTATGAAAATAATTTATTTTATGCAGTCTAAAAGTTGAGTTAGTATTTATATTATCAGGTTTTCAATTTTATAAAAACTTTAACGTTTTCGAAATATTGGCAGTTAAAATTTGTTTTTTTTTTGGCATAATATAATTATGTACTTTCAGTTAAAGCAGAAATTATTTTTTTTATTTAAAATAAAAAAGTATTATAGAACTGTAAATGGCATTTTAATCTATCTTACACTAAGGTTTCACGCTCATTAGTATTATTTTTGGGTCTTAAGATTTAAAAACATACATTTAAGGAAAAATGTTATTAAAAAAAAAATTTTTTCCCCTTAATTTTAGTCTTGAAAGCCCTTAGTTTTTTTCCAAAACCAAAAATTCAAAACCTAATGAAAGTTAAGGAAATGTAACCATTGTGTATGTGCATAAATAAAATGAAAAATTTAAACAAAAATCAGCTGCTGCTGTTCTTTTTTGTCGATTCCAAACAACGGCATGCATTTTTTATCAATATTTGAATCCTTCTTTCACAATAAACTTTTAAAAAGGTGTATGGTTTAACCCTTGTGTACTTAAAATATTCTTTGTCATTTTTCCCGGTATAAATGCTTTAACCCTGCCTTGGGGCTCAAAACTGTCAATTTAAAAAATTCATAAATTGACAAATATCCTTTATTGAAAGGGTTTTGAGTTTTGTAGGGGAAAACACTAGAATTTGCTTAAAATTTTCCAACAACAAATTTCGTTTTAATTTATAAATACTTTTTTTTCTGTTTTTTAAAATAATAATTCTTTGATATTTTTTTCTTTGGGGTACTACCTTGAAATTGTATTAAAAACGGGACCACTTCGGTCCAGGCCCCGGGGTAAAATTGAGCTAAACCTGCCCCAGCCCAAAAGACCCCTATGAACTTCAATCTCTTTAAAAAAGAAAAAAAGCCCCAACCGTTGTAAAGATTAGTTTAAAAAGAAAGATTCAACAAAATTTTTTAAGAAATTTTGCTTTAGAAATTTTTGGAAATTCTGATAGTTTTTTACTTTTTATAAAAAAACGAAAGGGTAAAGGTACCCAAATTTTCCCCTAAGTTTTAAAGGGCAAAATTTTTAAAAATTTTAAATTTTTTTAAAAAATTTTTTTGAAAACGTTTTCCTTTTACCAAAAGTAGATTAATTTTTTTAGTTTTTTTTTTTTTTGAGGGTTTTCTTCTTTTTTTTGGGGGGGAATCTGCAATTTCCCAACCGGGTGGGGGCTGAGCGGGCCTCGTTTCCCTTACGAGCCTAAACCAAAGGGGTTCGAAAAAAATTTAAAAGGGGGAAACCACTAAAAAAAAACCATATTAAAACATGAATCCCCACAAAACTATAGAACTTTTTTTATAATAAATACTTATTATTATTTATAGGTACCAATAAACCAAAGCAGCAACTTCCTCTAAATTTGATATCCAAAAAAAAAAAAATTTCCCAAATTTTTTAAAAAAACCCCGGGAAAAAGGGGGGGGGGAAACCCAAAAAGGGGGGGGGGGAAAATTTTTTAAAAATTAAGCCAAGACGAAAAAAAAAAGGAAAACATCAGGGCCAAAAGGCTTTCTGAGGAAAACCAACCCCCCTCAGAAGAAACGGGAAATTTTAAAAAATTTAAAATTTTTTAAAAAAAAAAATTTGGGTTCTCCCTTTTTTTTTTTTAATTTTTCCCCGGGTTTTTTTTTTTCCCCCTTTTTTTTTTTTTTGGGGGTTTTTTTTTTTCCCCCCCCAAAAATTTTTGGGGGAAAAAAAAAAAAGGGGGGGGGTTTTTTTTTTTTTTTTAAAAAAAACCCCCCAAAAATTTTTTTAAAAAAAATTTTTTTAAAAATTTTTTTTTTTTTTTTTTTTTTTTTTTTTTTGGGGGTTTTTTTTTAAACCAAAAAAAAAAAAAAAAATTTTTAAAAAAATGAACAAAAAAAATTTTTTTTAAAAATTTCCCCTTTTTCCCAAAAAAAAAGGGGCCTTTTTTTCCCCCCCCCAAAAAACCAAAAAAAAATTTTTTAAAAAAATTTTTTAAAAAAAAAAAAATTTTTAAAAAAAATTTTTTCCTTCCCAAAAATTTTAAAAACCCCAAAAAAAAAAAAATTTTTTTAAAAAAACAAAAAAAATTTTTTAAAGCCAAAAAAAATTTTTGTTTCAGCCAAAAAATTTTTTTTTAAAAAAAAAAATTTAAAATTTTTTTTTTTTAAAAAAAAAAAAATTTTTAAAAAAATTAATTTTTTTTTTTTTAATTTTAAAAAACCAAAAAAAATTTTTAAAAAAAAAATTTTTGGCCAAAAAAATTTTTTTTTTGGGGGGGAAAATTTTTTGGGTTTTTTGGAGGTAAAAAAATTTTTTTTTTAAAAAAAAGGGGGGAAAATTTTTTTTTAATTAAAAAGGGCCCCCTTTTTTTTAAAAAATTTTTTTAAAAATTTTTTTTTTTTTTAAAAAAAAAAATTTTTAAAAAATTTTCTTTCCCCCCCTTTTTTTTAAAAAAAAGGGGAAAAATTTTAAAATTTTTTTTTCCCCGGGGGGCCCCTTTTTTTTTTTTTTGAGGGAAAAAAAAATTTTTTTTTTTAAAAAAAAGGTTTTTTTGTTTTTTTTAAAATTTGGGTCTTTTTTAAAAAAAAAATATTTTTCCAAAAAAGTTTTCATGAATTTAAAATGGTCTCAAAATTTTTCCATTCACCAAATTTTTCGGAGGTCAAAGTTTTATCAATTTTAATTGATCAAATTTTTACCTCCCGTTTTTGGTCCGCCCCCCCTGCGACTTACCCCCTAACCCCATAAATTTTGTTTGCTACTATTTCCCCCCAATTCCTAGAAAACTCTCTTTTAAAATCTGGAAACTTTTTTTGAAAAAATCAAAATTCTGACGCATGCGCCTGTTATTTATTGGCGGGTTAAATACATGCGTTTTTCCCAGTTTTTTTATGTTTTTCTTCCACGAGTTCAATGAGGTTAATTGGTCATTATTTATTAATATTTTAAAAACTGTAAATAATTAATGAGACAAATTTTTAAAAAAATTTTAGTTGTTTAATATTAGTTCAGTTTTTATAAACATCTGAAATGTTTGAGGTTAAAATTATATATTAAATAAAATTTTTGTCATTATATGTACAATGTATAAAAGCCTCAAAAACTCTATTTTTGCAATTAAATATCTTGGAAACTGTAATTTTAAAAATTTTATTCTCCCTTGTCAGAATTTTTCAATTTATAAATTTTTTTGACACAACTATCTTAAGAAAATTAAAAAAGAAATTATGATATTTTTCTATTTCATACATAATATAATTTAAAATATATAAAAATTTTTTTTTTATGAAATATTCAAACTCTTACCTAACAAATTTTTTGACACCAACTACACATTCCATAGTGGGTTCCAGCCCTGCAATGATGCACAGTCTCCGCCATCATCAGGGTCTTCCAGTCAGTGCCAGAGTCCAAGCAGTGCCAAAGCTACGAACTAACACCTATCCAAAACTTCCAGAAATTTAAATAGGGGAACAGCCCCACCCGGGGACGAAAAAGTTATTTTTTTCTGACGGCTTTTTAAAAGCCAAAAATTTTTTAGTTCTTTGGGTAAAAAGTAAGGTATAAAAAAGTTTAAATTTCTGTCATTAAAGTGTGATCAAAGCTACCAACCATTTTTTTGTAAGAGTTTCTGACAGATGGGAAAGGTATTTCCATTACAAATTATGGACCCTCAATATCTGCAAATATTAGATGAATAATCATTTCAAATTTTTGATAAAAATTTAGTATAAAAATACCCCCCAAATGCTTGGTTTTAGAAATACATTAAAATTGAAAAAAAAAATGGATGAAAAGATGTAAAACCCCGGTTTAGTAAAAAAGAAGAACAAACTTTGAGAACGAAAAAAATTTTTTTTAAACCTATTTCAATTAATCTTAATTTTTTTATTTTATATGTAATATAATATATTTCAAAATATATAAAATTTTTATACTAACTTTATCATCAAAATTAACCAAATATATCTTTTTAAATAATTATTTGACTTAAAGGGGGTTAACCTTTTGGGGATGTAAATGATTATTTAGAAACATTGCTCGGGGGGTTTTTATTTTTTTGGGGGGTAAAATTTTTTGAAAAACATTTTAAAGTTTAGGTAAGAAAAAATTTGCAGTTCTTGATAGGGCCCGGTCTAAATAGTTTTTTTTTTCTGAGTTAACAAAACAAACAAAATACCTTCTGGGCTTTCTTGCTAAAGGGAAAATTAACCTGAAAATATTTTTTAAAAAGAAAAATCTAAAAATTTCGGTGACAAATTTTTGGCCCCCTTTTTAAAATGAATGAAAATGCTAAAAACGTGTATAAAGTTTAAAATTAATGGTTATTTATGATATAATGTTAAAAGTACAATTTGGGACTTGTAAAAAATTTACTCCCCGCTCATTCTGCAACTTACATGAGAGTTTTAAAAATACTTTTAACACAAATATTATACAATATTTTTTAAAAACCAATAATCAGTTAAAAAATGGCATGGGTGGTGGAAATCCTCACCGTTGCTGCGGGTACATAAAAATTCCAAAAATAAAACTCTATTGAAAAACTACTTGGGGAAAAAAAAAGGCAGCAGATCGTACCTCAACGTCGACTGGGAATGCTGTTTTCTGTTCAATCCCAACTACGGAGAATGCTAGAACTGGGAAGGAATTTTTTTTAATTGTTTAAATTGTACAATTTAAAATGTTAGTAAAAAAAAAAACGTTGCGTTACCTTTCAAAATTTGATTTTTCACATTTAACCTAGTTTTAAAATTTTTTAAGGCACTAGTGTTTTAAAAATAACATTTTAAACATCTAGATAGTGAAAAAAAATTAAATTTTTAAAACTTTTTAAAAAATTATTTAAATTTTCTTTGAAATTCATTTAAGCTTTTTTTGAAACAATGACATAATGCTCTGACTTTTTAAAAGTAAGTTAAGGTATCACTCAAACAAATTTTTAAATTGGGGCAGTTATCTTTAATAATATAATTTTTCTTTTATACATACAAACATAATTTTTAACCCCAAACATCCAATTATAGACAAAAGGAACTTGAAAAGTCTGGATAGAAAAAAAAAAAAAAATTGCTATAATTTTTTGTTCAAAAAAATTATCGTGTTGAGATTATAAAAAAATTTTTTTGTTTAAAACACATATATTAAACTCAAATAAAAAAAAAATATAATAAAAATGGTTATTTACAAAAAAAAAAAATAAGTTTAGTATAGGTAAAACTTCTAGGCATTAACTAAATGCATAAAAAAAAAAGACATATTATAGGTATTAAAAAAAAGTTTTCACAAATTAAAAATTTTAACATGAGTGTGATTGCTAATGAACAACCTGGAACCTTTAGCATTTTGGGAAAAAACGTCTTCAAAAAAATAATTCTTTTATAATACTGAATAAATATACATAGATTCAGTCTCTGTTAATTTTTAATACTTGGTTACCTTTGCTTAATGCTGAGGCAAACTCAGAAAGTCTTAGAATCAATTAACTTGCTACCCTTCTTGTTTTTAATAACAATAGGTTTACCTGCAAAAACTAGATCTTATTTATGACATTTGTCAAAATTTAAAAAATGGCTCTTAAATTTAATGAACCCCCAAAAATGAAATTTAATTTTTAATTTTATGTTTTTAAATAGTAGCTAATTTTTAAATTGAAAATGATGGCCTTTTTGTCCCAAAAACTTTTTTTAATGGTCTTTTATATTTTTTTAATTTTTGAAAAAAATTTTTCTGAAAAATTTTTTTAAAAAATTTTAAACATTTTTTTAATAATTTTAAAAAAAAAATTTTAGAACTTTTTCCAAAAATTTTTAAAAGTAAAGACATTTAAAGTTTTAAACTCCCCTTTTTTTTTAAAAAACAAAAAACAGGTAAAAAGGTGAGGGGACTAAACATAATACTTTTTAAAAAGTTCGTTGTCTCATGTAAAATTTTATACTGAATTTTTTTTTAAAAGATTTTTTTTACACCCCCAAAATATCCAAAAAAATTAAAAAAAAATGAGCAGCAAATAAGGTAATTTTTAATGCCCTTGTTTTTAACTTTGGATATAAGTAAACGACTCTTTTCTTATACACCTATTTAAAAATAGTTAGATCTTGAAAAGCTCCAAAAAGGGAAATTGACATTTGTGTGGGACATAGCTCCCGAAGGTTTAAAAAGTGTTGATCTTAAATAGTATAAAAAAAAATTTCTTTTTTAAATGAATCTCTTTTTACTTTATCTACTTTTATCTACTATTGAATCTTTTTACAGTTTTTAAAATATTAGGCGTTAATCTACATATATATGCAAAATAGTTTATTAAAATAAAGAATCTCGACAATACCGGTCAACTAAAATCGTTTCTTCGATAGTCAACTTTGTCTCTTCCCCGTTCTATTTCAACTTGAATAAATATTATGGCTGTAAATTCTTTTGAAAAATTCTTACAAAAGTTTTTATTTTTATTTTAAATTTTTGTATTATTTCTTATTTTTATGACACTTTAAATATTAGGTTTAAGGATAAAATTGTTTTGGATTAACTAAAATGTATATATGATTGTATAGTGTAAAATTGTATTTTCCATTTGTTATTATAAATTAAGATTTGGTCTAGTTGGTCTGCCGAGCAGTATTTTTACGTCAGTTTCTTAGCACTTGAATAGACTTTTAAAAGTCTTCCCAAGTCCGCGTCACCAAACCGTCGCTTACAGTATCAAAAATTCATCAAAGCTGATAATTATCAGAACACAGAAACTTGCTTTTTATACATGAGTCGTAATTTGGCCTAGTATATTATGGTCACCAAGCAAGTTTTAATTTTTTTTTATATTTCTGCTAAGAAGGTTGCACGAGATGCTTTCGTTAAACGACCTTAAGAGATCGGAACATCGCCGTTTAGACGTCGCGCCCAGTCACCGTCGGTCGTTTTGATGCCGGCCATTTCGGGGTCGGAGTTTATTGCAGGTCAGGCAGGTTATCGGTGTAATAAAAATTAAGGCGTGTTGTTAAATTCATCGATGAATCGTGCGCACTAATCGCTGTTTCATCAAGCCGTTTTTAAATTAATTGATGGAAAAGCGCTAAAGAAAGACGGCCGTTGTTTTAGTAGTATATGGACAAGGATAAAACTAGAGGTAATCTAGAGTGACGTCACGATAGATTTTAGCGCTAAACCATCTGATGAATTTAACAACACGCCTTTACTGTTTGAAAAAGTTTTAATAATTACATATGTATTTATATTCAACCTACAAAACTTATTCATTTAATACAGGTACAAAAAGTATAATGCTCACGATTTTAATGGGCGATAGGGGAGCTCAAAACAAGTCAAAAACACATGGTTCAAAAGTTTATTGTTTTTGAAATATGGCTTTTCAAAGTTTAAAAAATTTGGCAACACCGCACCGGCTTCATCGCAGCGATTCGAACGTTTTTTGCGAGGTTGTACATATTTACACTTTTTTTAAAGAGATGTTTATTTACATGCAAATAATAAAAGATACTTCTTGCAATTTATTTTAATGTTTAATTTGGAATTAAATTTAAAAGGATAAAAGACAAACACACAGCTTTTATAACAAGAGAAGGAAAACGATATAGTTATTATTAAGTGTAATGCCTGTTGTTTTTACAAATTTTTAATATATCGTTTTATTTTGGTTATACATTTTTAAGGGTTTTTTTAATATTACAATATATATTTGTGTTTTAATTTAATATTTAAACTTTAACTTTTTTATAACACATCCCCACAAAATAAAAGTTGAAGGTCCAATAGACTTGACCATGATATCTTTATGTTTTTTGGGTCGCTGAATCCGAATCGGGTCAGTGTCAAGAGAATTTTAAGGTCAAATCGCAACCAAGTTTGATGGGGTTAAACTGACCACGGATTCGGGATTAATTAATTTTAAAAAACAATAAATTATTGTTTGATTTTTATTTGTAATTAAAAAATAATTGTACTTACCACAAAACGAGGTTGAATATCCATTTTAAGAACACAAATTATTATGTTTTAAAACAGCATTTTTTTATTTAGATTTCTCGGTTGCACACATTTCGTTTTCAAAACTCTTTGGTACACCTGCACTATGGTTGTCGTAAATTTTTAATATATCGGAATATTTTCCAGATTTAAAAACAGACAAAAATGTCGCGGCCGGTGGACACAATGTAAAACTGACTACTACACGCACAAGGCTTCTTCTGGTTAGCGCTATTGCCAATTGTTTAAAAAAAAATTACTGGGGGGAAACATTATTATTATTTTATTTGTATACTAAAACATTTAAAACTTAGTTTATTATATTAGCAAATAAATCTACCGAAGAGCGATAAAGACGAAAGTTGCCAATTGTTAAGCTTTTCAGAAATAATTGCTACCAAAGTTTGTAACTTTAATATCCTTTAGACCAAAATTTGTCAAGTTTTGACACATACGTCATATGAACTTTTTGATTTTTTAAGTTCCACTATCGCCCATTAAAATCGTGAGCATCATTCTTTAGTGGTGGAGGATTACCTGCCACAAGTTGTTTGAAGTTGAGCTTGATTTACAGTATTGGCAACGTTAATTGGGTCCTATATGATCTGCGTTAATTATAGACGTAAAATTGCTGCTTGGCCTTAAAAAAACTGACATGTTTTAGAATATAATACAAAAAATTTTACAAATATTTATGCAATATTCATAAGCCTTAATAATTGATGGTAATATAATACATAAAAATAGGATGAAGAGTAAAAGTTCAAAAGGTTTTTAATTTATTCTGTTCAGGTAAAATTATTTTTAGTTTTTATTTATTTAAAGAACATAACTATGGGTTGTATAAATAAAAAAACCTTCTTTAGTTCTTATTTAGTCTTCCGCTATGAGTAATCAGTGTTCTCAAACTAAAATTCTGTGACAATACGTAGAAATGATATTTAGCTCGTGGAAAAATTTCCATAGATTAGTAAAAAATCATGCGAATGTAAATAACTTTCATTATTCCATGCTTTATTCGTTTAAAATCTGTTTTATTTTTATTGGTTATGCACATATACAGCTGGCAAACCAATTTCTTGCATCAGATATTTTCAGTGCGGTAAAAGGAGATGTCAATTTAAAGGCAAAGCTTGACATAAAACGTCTATGGCCAATTCCTCTTTTACAGGCCCAACAAGAAGGGAATACCGCGGGCAGGGCATTCGGGCGATTCGGTGAACTGCGATCGGCACTCGGCAGTATCAGACCGCCCCGGTTAGGTTGGGTTTAAAGTAAGTGGGTATAACAACCCTCCACCGCGACCGATCGGTCTATTGTGACTCACCGAGGATTGCGGGAATCTGAGTCGTGCCATTGCTGGCACGAACACAGTATGTGTTCTGCCGATTCATCCCCCTCCATGCCATGCGGCACTCGGCGTCTTCCGCTAGGCCGATCTTGTGCATGTGGTATTTCAATCTGCAATGTCCGTGTACAGTAAGTTTTAAGGTGTACCCTTTATTGTTCCAGTAGTTTGCCGGTACATTGTTGGTTCGATGGGCTTATAAGGCCTTCCAGCGTCTGAGATCCGGAAGTCCATATCAGTACCAAAGTTTTCTCTTTGTGTCCAAGCTGATATGAACTGCTTGCCATTCTATAAGATATACCCATGACCGGTTCCGGCCCTGTGAATTTTTCTTCGCCCCCTTTTGGCAAGGAGGTCTGCGGATTCATTACCCTCTAGACCGGTATGTCCTGGTATCCACAGTAGGGAACCTTGTTGCTTTGACCCAGTTTAGTCACCGCATCCTTGAAATTTCCCAGACGGTTTTCAATTGCACCGGCTGGATTCAAGAGCCTTAAGAGCTGTTTGACTGTCGGAGAATATTTTAACTGTCTTCGTGTGCAGTGCCGATCAACCAGCTTTCTAGCACATATCTCAATAGCAAATACCTCCGCTTGAAATATGGTTGCGAGTGTCCAGGGCCGGACCCCGGACGTTAAAGAAGTGATTGCAATACACTCAGAATAATGCAAGGTTTTTATCACTTTTAGTGATGCAAAAAATAGCTGGACGCTTGTACTGTATCCCGCTGCATGCCTCAGTCAACAATATGCTAACGAATCGCCGTCATATTGGAAGTGGAACAGGGGAAACTGTTGTCGTTCTCTTTTTAATTTGGGGCCATACCATATGTATCCTACTCTATTGCATTAAAATTGGCATGCAAGCTTTTGCCTTGCCAATCGTGTTTAAAAAAAAGATTTACTATTTGGGTAATGTGTAGGGCGTTTAAAAATTGGTGGTCAAAAGTGCCAAAAATGTAAAAATAAGGAAAAAAAGGTACCACAACCATGTTTCAAAGTTTTCTAGCCAAGCACCGTTTACAGAGTATTTCCATGGTGTGGTCACATAAAATAGACTTTTTTAAATTTACTCTTATTTTAGAATAAAATTTGTAATTAGTTTTCCTTATTTTAGTTATTTAATTAAATATTAGACACAGAGACATTACGTATGTAATATACAAGAGATATTTGTATTTATGATAAGAATTATTTTTTTTAATGGAATATTAAGGAATTGCTATAATTTTAATCAGCAGCATAAAATGTAATAAAAATGTCGAGAAATGTATAGTAAGCTAAAAAGTAAAGTTCTTAAAATTTGTGCAATAATGTAATTGTTAGTGGGGTATTTTATTTATGTTAGGTAAATTCTAGTAGGCGCAATCTAAATTATAAAAATGTTAAGTTTAATTAAAAAAATAAATTATTTTAAGCCATCAAAACTAAAATGATACACTATTATTGCCAAATGCAAAGAACTATTATAAGTTAGTCATTAACACACAAATAAATTGAACACCTAATGTATAGTACCTTTTTTAAATGTTCAAAATTTAAGATACCTTTCGATTTAGGTCTACAGAATATCGCGGCACAATTGTTATGTAACATTTGCCCAACTTATTTATGATTAATATAATGTTTGAAGTAATCACTAAAGAGTAGTAGTACCTTAAACAGTTATTTGAAAAACCTGGATAAAAAATTCGCTGCATGAAATTCCCATTTTAAAATATCACTATATGTTTAAATATACATTATTTTCAGTCTAAAAAGGGCTAAAAATAAGCGTCCATTATTATTTTTGGTGGCTTAATTTTTTTTATTAAAGCGAAGTCTTTCAGCTTGGAATAAATCAGTTGATTGAATGTAGTAGATATTCTGAATGATCGTGTTTTATTAGATACCCAAATTATTGATATAAATATAAACATGCCAACCAGGTTATTTATAGTAATGAGTGAATTTAAAGAGTAGGCACGAAATAATGCAGGTGATCTATTTTTTACAAAAAAATGTTAGTATTACCATGTTAAACATCTTTAGGTGGGTTAATTTAGATCATATACTGTTATATTTAATATAAATTCTATTTTTCCACAATACATAATATCTGTAATGATCTTTTATGCAATTTAGTCTTGTTCTTTATATTTAAAATTCTTGATTAATGGCCTATATATCTTTTAATCTATATTTGGTAGCTATAAAGTGTATTTTTATATCTATTTTTCTTACGTTTAGAACTTTTTAGAAAGCACTTACAAGGTTGTAGAATATTTCATAGAACTTTCATGTCTATTCCAACTATATCAAAATTAAAAATCTGTGTGAAATGATTTTAAGGTTATCTTTAATACAGAGTATAGTTGTATTAATCACTTCCATTCTGCTTAAAACTAAAGTAGCTTTTATTATTTTTAGGACATCTTGTGAAGGTTTTATAAGCCTAAGCACTAGGACCATAGATATGCAATTATTTTTTTAAATTTTAAAAGCATTTGGGAACCCCACAGAAATTCTTAATGACTATCTTAAAAAATTTTTAAGTTTTTAAATTTTTTTAAAAAGTTCCCTTTTAACTAAAAAAATAAAATATATTTGTTACTTTATTAAATTGAAATTAAAATAAAAAAAAAAAGTACAAACTCCATATCATAAAATCGGAAAAGTATAAATTTTATAAAACATACAGTTTATATCATGGCCTTCATCTGGTAACTTTTTTTATTATCATAATGTATATTTGTCTAAGACTCTTCTTATAAAATATCATATTTTTTTTTATATCCAGCAGCAGCAATAAATGTTTTTATGTTTAAAAATAAAGTTAATAAAAACTTCATATATACGGTGTTTCTTTATCAAGTAATACTTTATTAGCAATGTTTCTAGGAAAAACCATATTTACGTTGTCATTATGCAGGTATTTTTTTTAATAATGCTCAGCATTTTAATAAATTTTAAAAATTTTTTATAGAGTCCACTATGATATAAACGGGAAACATTTGAAGTTTTTATCACTGCTTTCCCAAGGGATTATGTTACCTACAAATTATTAGGAATTAATAGTTGTGAAGGATTACAGCTGTTTACAAAAACATAATTATAAAATTTATTTTTTCTTTTTATATTGTGTGTTGTTGAAAAAAATGAAAATCAGTATTAATTATTACTTTTAAATAGATAAAGTGTTTGTTGCAATAACTAGTTACATGTTGACTGAGGTATTTTAAATTTAGATTTAAAACTGTTCTAAATCTTAAAACAAATTACATAAACCCCTAATGTCTTCTACTTAATCTTGCCTTCAACATGTTTTGGAGTTTTCTAAATCTTTATTTATTTTTTTCTTTTTTTCTTTTTTAAATTAACTATAAATTGTGACTAAATTGTTTTGTTTGGGTAAATATAAGAAATAATAAATCCTTACTTTACTTGGGTTTTTTTACAGTGTTATTATGACATAACATACTATATTGTCATATTGTCATTTTATACGATGGAGAGAAATACTTTAGTATGGTCAAAAAAAAATCCAAATATATTTTCAAGATTTTAATACCTTGATGTAAATTCCTTTTATAACTATTTTTATAGTTTTTCTATATTCTATAAAAAAGGGTTTAAAATAAATTTTATGTATTACATCTTGTATTTAAATTTTGTCTAGCTAATTGTGTCGACTTTTGGCTTAACTGAAAATGTAAAATTTCACTTTAATGGTTAAACTGAAACCCGACCGAATCAGCTGAAATTTCCCAAAAAATAGGAATTTTTTTAATGGTACCCCCCGCCTATGGCCAGCGACACCCTTTTTTAAAGACGGAAAAAGTTCATTTTCAATTCCTTTATCTCACTTTTAGCGTTTTTATTGGTGAAACTAATTCGTCTTGAGTGTATTTATTTTTAAATTTTTTTTTCATACTGCTAATAAAGCATAGATTCAATGGGAGTAAAATTGCCGATTAAAAACGCTTAAAAATGTGCATCATAGAATCTAGAAAGAAAAAAATTACTGATAAGCAAAAGTAGAAAGTTAACAGCAAAGGTTGTCATCAGGTATTCATTAATTTTAGTGAACTTTATAACAGATCTTTTTTTTTTAGAAAAATATAAGATATATAGTTTTTGGTGACCCTTTATTATACAACTTTTAAAAATAATTTATAGGTTTTATTTGACTGCCTATCTATGTGTCCATGATTTTCTTTAACTTAAAAATTAACATATTGGGATTTATTTAATTAATTTAAATCTGTATATTTTTTTTGTATTATTTTAGTATTCCTTACGTTTATGTATTTATCATTAAACAAACATTCATAACATCCTTAACTATTTATTTTATCTCAACGCATACTCATACTTATTTATTATTTAACATTCCATAATCTATTAAACCATTTTTATTTTGTATTACATATTCATACATATTTGGGTTTAAAGTTACAGATTATTTTAGTATTAATGAATATAAACCGAAACTGTATATAGGACTATTTATTGTAAATAAATTTTACTTAAAAAGAATAATTTTGTTTTATAAAAACAAACGTATATTTAAATCTAATATTCTCAAAAAAAATAAAAAAAAAATATGAAACATTAAGGATACGGTTTCCCAATGTTTCTATTGGATCATAGAAACAAAAAGGTATTATTAAAGAAACTAAGCAAATACAGCAAGATCAAGTTAATTTTACATAAATCAAATTTTATTAAATTTACATAATTTTGATGTCATAAAATTTACTATTATATTTATCAAAGGGAATTTAAAAATGTGCAATTTTTTAGTGAAACTAATTATTATTTCGATAATTTATGTAATCGATTTTTTGCTTAGTTTATATTATTTTCATTTTAATGCTGACACTCATTGTTTTCAATAAGGCTTAAGAGTTTGAAACTTTAATATATTGCGATTGTTAATGACTCTATGTGGCTTAAGAAGACGATCTATTGTTTTATGAAACTTAAAAGAAAAAATTAAGGAATGTTTCAGTACATTACAAAAAAATAGATTAATTGATAAATAAATATGATGCCTAACTACTTTAAACATATTTAAGTTAATTAAAACTCTTACCTTTTTTTTTTTTTCCTCTCTCATCCCATAACCCAGGCAAATGGAGAAACTATTAATAATGAACAATCCTGTACTTTCCACTGCACCATTTATGCCATAAAAGTTTTAATACAGGAACATGAGATGTGTTAGATGACACATTTTATTCATGGCACAACGAATACAAGGTATACCGAGAGAATTGCCTTTATTGAATTTAAATGCAATTTGTTTGGAAAATGCTTGTAAGTTAGCAAAAAAAAAACAAATTTAAACCTAAAAGAGATATTTAATAATATATATACTGATACATAAAATTAGGGCATAAATTAAAATTTGTCATTTAGTGCAGTGATTTATCTAATATCACTCAAAAAGAAAAATTTTAAAATAATATTGTTGAGGCATGTTCTAGTTGCATTTCTCTTAAGGTAGGTACAAACCGGCCAACAAAACGTTGGCAACCTGTTGATATTGGTGTTGTAAACATGTATCCGTCAACTAGCCACAATTGATGGATATTGACAACATCGTGCTGCAAGATATAAAGTTTGTTAACTGTTGCTTTATCGTGTTTTCCATCTCAAATGGAAAACCATCGCTCAGTGTGTATGGTGTTGTCTTCAACTTGCCAACAAGTAGCATAGAAATTTTTTATAGTTTGTTTTGTGTATTTCCGCCTATTTTTTTAAAAATTATTATAGTAATTGGAGTCTACCTTATAGTAAACATGATATGGACAAAAAAAGCTAGGAGCTAATTGAAATGCTAAACTGCCCCCGCTTGGGACTTGCCCCTTTTAAAAACTCTCTCTGCCACCACCTTTTTTTTTGCTTTTGGGTATGTTCAGCTATTATGATAAAAGCAGCACTAACACCAGCAGCAACAGTCTTTTCCATTTTTAATTCAACACTGAGTTTGGTTTGAACGCGCAACACTGTTGAAAACATCTCCAGATACAAGTAGCTGTATGTATACAATAAATGTTTTTTAACACCGTCAACGTGTTGCCAACATTTTGTTGGTCTTTTTACTTACTTTTAGTCACACAATAAAATTTAAACACTAAGAAATCACTAAAAGTGGATTTAGAAATTAAATACAAATGAAAAAACTGTTAACTCACTCGCTACGTCAGCGCAATATCATACCTTGTATTCGTCGTGTCATGCATATTATGAAATTTGTTTATGTTTATATCTATAATCTAGCCAAACTAATTTGAAAATGACATAATAAAAAAATGAACACAGCCAGTAGTCATGGAAGTAATTCACAAAGAAAAAGATTTTTCCTACATTTATTTTGGCTTAATAGCTAGGGAGCTGGTAAGCAGAGGTTGATAATTTTAAAGAGCAACTGGGTCAAAACAATAAGGTTACACTACACCCCTGGCCTAGGGTAATGAATCCGCACCTCCTTCCCAAAAAGGGGACGGAAAAAAAATTACAGGGCGGAACCGGCCCGGTATATCTTAGGGAAAAAAACAGTTCATATCAGCTTGAACAAGAGAAAATCTTCGGTATGGAACTTCCGGGTCTCAGACACTCAAAGGGCCCTTTCCCAAACCAAACCCAAACAATGTACTGTCAAACTACTGGAGCAATCAGGTACACCTTAAAACTCTAGTGGGACTGTACATGGGACATGTAGATTAAAATACCACATGCACAAGATCGGCTAGCGGAAGACTCCGAGTGCCGCATGTGCATGGAGGTGAATCGGCAGAACACATACTGTGTTCGTGCCCAACACTAACGACTAGTGATGGGCATAATCGATTATTTTAAAATCGGATTATTGAATTATGAATGATTTCAATAATGGGGTTAATTGATATTCGAATTATATAATTATTTTATTTTTTTAATTTGTTTGAATTTTAAATTTTGATTTCTGAATGAATATGTAACTCGATGCCCAGGTAACTAACACAAACACTAAAAAATTATATAGTTTGTCAAAAAGTCGGATCCCCTTAATAATTTGTCAACGGGATCCTGGACTTTGACACTTAAATATTATTATTATTATTTTTTGTAAGTAAATTTTCCATTTGCTATAATTTTTTATGGTACTTTTTACTTACCGGGCCCCCGGCCGATTTTATTGAAATTTTGTATACCGGGGATATTTGGGGCCTGATCACAAATCTGAAGACAATTTTTCGTACTCTGCTAGTTTTTAATTATAACGCCCCCTTAAACCTAACCAGCAAACTTTCCTAAAATTCCTCCTAAAACTGATTACACCCAAAATAGAAGATTTTATCGAAATACACTTATTATTTTATAAGATAAATTTAATTTCACCTTCATTTAACAAATATTTTTAAAAAAAAAGCACAAAATGACTTTAGATTCTGAAAAAAGCGCCCAAAAACCCCCGTATCAAAATTTTAATAAAATCGCTGCCCATAAGTAAAAATTACCTTTTATAATTAAGTTGTCGTCTATTTACATAAATATATACTTTACTATTAAAATATTAAATCTTATTCTTATTACATGTTATTTTTTTTTGCGACTCGTAATCAATTCTGTTTGGGAAACAGGTTATTTTCGTAATTCAAATTAAATTTAAAAATTCATGATAGCGATTATTTTAATAATCGTAATCCCAAATTTTTTGGAATCAGGTTATTTTCGTAATTCAAATTAAATCTGAATAATCGCATGATAGCGATTATTTCAATAATCAGTTATCGATTATTTTTAATTGAATTATCCATCACTAGGCACGACTAAGATTCGCAATCATCGGCAATGACACCTTGTTGCTGGGGGAGGTAAAAGATCTCTCCCAACAGGATTATCAGATTTATTAAGGAGTCTGGACCTGGTGAGAGAGATATAAAAGGGTGTGACCCACAATAGACCGATCAGTCGCGGTGGAAGGGTGTTATACCCACTCACCTTAAACCTACCTACTTAAGTAAAATAATAATTTTAAACAATTTCTGCCATCTATTAATTGCTACAATATTTAATAGGGGCTTGCAAAAAATGTTCAAAAAATAAATGTCATAAACGATATTATCGCTTTTGTCGATAGTCTTAATAAATTGTATTTAATATAAAAAAATATTAATGCTAGTGGCACAAGTTTTTCCTGCTGTTTTTAGTAATTAATTTATTAATGTTTTTCTAATCATTATGATATATAAAAAAATAAATTACTTCATCGGCAGGCAGATTAGAATAATTATTGAAATTATATTTTGCCACTATAATGATGTTGCATCAATATTCTGTATTGTTAAAAAAATTATAAAAAAATTAAATTTCGTTTATGCCCAAATATTACTATTAGTTATAAAAATCATAAAACAAAAAGGCAGAAAAAATCGATACTGCCTTTTCGAAGGCAGAAGTATTTTACTACCTGAGGATAGCTGCAAAGATTACAAATACACAGTGACTATATTATTTGTAAATATATTTGTTCCCATGAAAGAAAGTAAAAAAAAAATAGGTGGTTTAAAAATGAAAAAAGAAAGATGAAAGTGCAGATCTTGCCACTAACAATAGAATTGGATGAAAGTGATAAAGAAAGCAATAAAAAAATTTTTATGTTGTAATGTTGTTAATATATATTAGGACAAAAAAGTGTAACAATAATTAATAAAGTCAAATAATAATGATATTCAATAAAAATATATTTTTTTTAAAATAATACATTAAAAATAAAAACAAAAAGAAAAAAAATATATGTCATATTTGTTTTTATAAAACATTAACCGAGATGTAGATGTCCGCCACCTTTTTTTATATTTCCCAAATACTCTATAAACCTAATAATAATTCTTTGAAAAGCGATGGGATAATATAAGCACTAATTTTATTTTTATAGTTTAATAATTATTTTTATAAAAAACCCCACCACCCTGACTTCTGCCAGCTTTAATTTACTATCTATAAAATGTATTTTATAAGATATAATTGATGACAGAAACGATAATACAATTTTTAACGGTTTATTTTTACAATTTCAAAATTATTTATAAAAAAATCAGAGCTACCTGAGCTCCCCATTTTTTTTTCTAGTTAACGTAGGTGCAGACTACATTATGTCTTGGTATCAACAACGATGAAATCATATACCTAAATTGCCATCAGCTCCTCGTTATAAGTCAACCTTCTTTTTGTTTGGTTTAGTATAATTATATAAGGAAAAAGCCAGGTAAGGTAAAATAAATTAATAGGTCCCTAATATACAGCTTTTTTAATCTACTAGTCAAGTTAGACATAAATCTACAGTAAGTACTTTAGCATTTTTAAAAGTAGCTACATGCTTATCACTTAAAAAAATATATATTGCACTCGTTCCTCAAACTAATTAAGTATCAAAAATTAAGTATTAAAACCCTTTTACTCATCTTTTTGGGGTTGATGTTCATTTTTGAAATATTTGGTAAACTGTTTAAATGAATGACTACTGTCATTAAATTTACATGAGACAAAAAATTCTGCCCATTCTGAACACATAGCAGTGGCCACCCCATCTTTCACGCAAGTATACTGATCTTGGGTCTTCTTGTAATACATTGGTTATAATTTTCTTTTTTCTTCAGTCTAAAAATCAAAAATGTTATATTGTTAAAACTGTCAGCAAGATTCCAACAAGTTTACATAAAGAGGGGGTTCTACTATGGGGAAATGCGGCGATCGATTCCTCAAAAAGTAGGCTTTGGAAAATTTTGAAAATTTGACAGTTGGGGGAAAGGGAATATTTTCAAATGATTCAATTATACTGGAAGTGGGTGTTAACTTGCTACACTATACATTATTTTAAGATTCTACACAAGATTTCAGGCAGATTTTATGTCCTATACCTAAATCAACATTTTTGACGTATTTATATTTTTTTTCAACAATGCTCTTTTCAAACCTAAATAATTATCAATTTTTTTATAAGAAAGCCTCTAATATTTAATCTGAGTTAAATTTGTTGTTGAAAAGAACCTACTTTAACAGATTTTTTAAAAATAATTTGATAAATCATTATATAGGGTGTCCAAAAAAAAAGGTTAAGAATTAAAAAAAATTTCCAAAAAAAAAAGCATTTTTAATGAAAATCCCCAAATTTTAAAATTGTTTCTTATTTTACATTAAAAAAAGAGCAAGTTTGTATAAGGTGGTCTATTCTGAAAATTTAAAGTTTTTGATATACTGTCATTTAATATTTTTATATGGTGATTCAATAATATTCAAAGTTGGCTATTTTTAATGCTAAATAAAATAAAATTATAAAATTTGAGGAGTTTTTTTTAAGAAAAATTGGCAATTTTCTGCATTTCATTTTTTCCTTATTAAAACCCTGCATAATAAGTTATCAAATAATGGAAAAAATCTGTTAAAGCAAACCCCCTTTTCAACAACTCAGACAAAATAATAAAGGCTTTGTTGTAGCAAAAATTGATTTTTTTAAGGGGTTCAAACTAAATTTTTTGGGCCCTTTAAAAACCAATATAGATTTAGGTATGGACATGATTTATGAAATCTTCCCGATATCTTGTGTAGAATCTAAAAATGAAATAATATATAGAGTGATTTATTTAAATTAAGCAAGGGTTGATACCCACATCCGGTTAAATATTTTAGCGAGTTGCTCCCATCGACATTAGTATACCTTTAGATTTTTAAAATATGCATTAGACACCCTGTATATTATTAAAAATGCCATATTTAATTTGGTGTTTTTAAATTACATTTTGTGGTTTGAAAAATATTAATAAAAATTTCTTACCTCTGTTCCTAACTCACTAAGTTGAGATAAAGCTCTATCTTAAAACTGACATTTAACTTAGATACAGGAGCATGATCAATCCATGAAGGTACTTTTACATGTCCTGAAGAAGTACTGGGTTAAAGTTGTACTGCCTTGAAAACCTGTCGCTGATGGCTCTTCCCCTCTTCTCCATCAGGGGCCTCTCGTTCACCAATGCTGAGCTTGACCTAAATATATAAAACTAATAAGCATCTTCGGGTTTAAAATTTTGGGAAAATTTTACTGTTACTCAAAAAAGCCCTACTTTAAAAAAAGTTTTGCTTTCTGCGTTTTTTGATAATTATGTAATAAATAAATACATTAATAGTAACAATTTAATAGAGGTGAGGCTAGTTAAAGATTTTGGGGGGTATAAAAAAGTGGAATTGATGTGACTTTACAAAACAATAAAGAATTAACGACTGAAACTTTTACAATATCTGCCACGCCACAGGTCCAAAAACCCGGAAAAAAAAACAGTGATTTGGGAAATTGATCTTACAACAATCGACGATAATAAAAAAGGTCAACCTGTAAGTGTAAACCCGGGCCCAGAAGCATTTTTTTTCTTGCCGGATCACAAGGATAACTCTATCATCATAATATGTCACAAAATGTTCAGTGCCTAGGTAATAAGGTTTAGTTATGGACACCGCGTTAAAGGTCATTTATGTCACATACTCTTAATAACGGAACATTGGCAAGGCAGTCGCAATTAAGAGCTTAAACTTGAAAACTTTATCTGTGTACCATTCTGCCGCTCGAATCTGGGTCAGGGGGGTGTTGCAATTTTTACGGAACGATAAATTTATTTTTAAAGTGTGGAGGCTTAATGTGTCTAAGTTTTCTTTGGAAGGAGTTTTGGAGTGCGCTAGTGTAAAAATTGATAAACTAAAAAGGGTATTATAGTCGTTGTTTATCGTCCACCTTCAGGTGGTTTGGTTTTTTTAAGCCTTTTCCAAGATTTACTGTTGTATTTTTCAAATTTTTAAATATAATGTTATTATAGGAGGTGATTTTAACCTAAATTTTTGCGAGGCCAGTGCTAATTTGACAATTTTAAATGATCTTCTGCACTGCTTTAAAATGATTGTTACTAAAAGGAACTCACACGGGTAGCTATAAGCTCAAGCATTTTGCATAGATAATTTTTAATTAGTGAAGAGTTGAAATATAAAGAAAAATGTTGAAAAAACCTTACAGTATCTGATCATTACTCTCAATTTCTAGGAATATCTGTAAATGATCAGTGTTCCAAAAGACCGAATTTTTATGAATATAGACGAAATTTTTGTAATAATAATACAACTCGTTTTGTTCAAAGTTTACAGTCTGAAGATTGGAGTGATGTTTTACTCCAGTCGTGTCCTGACAGGGCCTTTGATATATTTTCCAATTTGCTCTTATTTTATTTTGAATCATGCTTTCCTCTACAACGACGTCTTCTTAATAAGAAAGGCGGGAAAACCATAAATTAAGTCCAGAATTATTACACTTAAAAGAAAGAGTAACTCTTTATACCGAACTATCTAAACATGATGGCGTTATAAAGATTTATCTATATATTTAAACCGTCAGTACGGGAAAAGCTAAAATTATCTAGAATTAAATATCACGATGATCTAATAAATAATGCACAAAATAAATCAAGGGCTGTTTGGTCGGTCATAAATAAATTCAAAAAAGATGTAACAAGAAAGGAAGTAGAAATTTTGGACAATGGTTTTGAGGCTGTCCGATGCAGTAGTTGCAAATAATTTTAACATTAACTTTGTGGTGTGGATGGTAACCCTGTCCATAATCAGATTGACTATGATTTTTGTCGCGTAATGTACCTTCTTTTTTGGGAAGACCTTTTTTATGTTGCCTATTGGTGAGCAGGACTTGCATATTTTCATAGACAATTTAAAGAATTCCAATGCCTGCGGTGTGGATAATATATCAAACAATTTGTTAAAAAAATGTAAAAATCAGTTGTCTCCTATTCTTGTTTTTCTCGTTAACTTATCAATGGAAAACGGAATTTTCAGATGGACTAAAATTAGCTACTGTCATACCAATATATAAAAAGGGGATTCTAATTTATATACTAATTTCAGGGGTATAAGTCTACTTTCGCCTATCTCTAAATATTTGAATTACCAATAAAAACACAGTTAACCAGTTTCTTGACAAACAACAAGTTACTATCAATTATGCAGCATGGTTTTATAAGGATAAAGGTACTGAAACAGCATCATGTGCATTTCAAAAGTGGACTGTTGAGGCATTGGATAATGGTTTTTGTGTTTTGGGACTTTTTGTGGATTTCTCGCGTGCTTTTGATTGTGTATACCACGATTTATTGTTGGAAAAGTTGTATCGGTATGGGGTTAGGGGGGTTCCATACAATTTTTTGAAGTTATCTGGAAAATCGCTTTCAGTTTGTACGGCTAAATGGGCAAAGAGTGAAAGGAGTCGTATTACCCGAGGAGTTTCCACAGGGATCTATATTGGGTCCTCTACTCTATTTGATTTATTCGAATGACATTATTAATTATCTTAGTACCAATTCAAATATATATACAGTTTGCTACGTGACGATACTAATATTTTAATTAAAGAAAAAACCCTTAGTAAGTTAAAAATTAGTAGTGAAACGTATATCGTAAAATTATTTTGTGGTCAGAAAAAATTATCTTAATTTAAATACAAGCAAAACCACAGCTCTTTTGTATACTCTATCAAGGCGGCCCAATTTAGATAAATTTACACTTTTTGAAAATACGGCAAGTCCTATTAATTGCAGTGAAACCACTAAAATGTTAGGTTTGAATCTGTTTTAAGTTGCAGTGGAACTCGCATATAGATTTTCTCTGTGCAAAATTACGTATTGCTTGTTATGCTTAAATTTCATGTCCCAACATTGCAGTAGAGACACCCTTCTTACTCTTTATTATGCATACTTTCATAGCCATTTACAATATGGGATTATTTGTTATGGTGGGGGTGCTCAGGTTAATAGGGTTTTTTTGCTTCAAAAGTACGCAGTTCGGATAATCAGTGGTTTAACACATCGAGAAACATGTCGTGACGCTTTTAAGACATTAAAAATTTTGACTTTTTATTCAACCTATATTTTGGAACTGTGCATTTATGTTTACAGAAATAGAAGCTTATTTGTAACTAATGGTATGCAACACGATCACAACACTAGAAATGGAGCTTTATTGGTTCCGGACAGGCATCGGACAGCAACATACCAAAAACATTTTTATTTTAATTGTTGTAAAT
>JAHBCN010013355.1:0-24667 GCA_019359885.1 Listronotus oregonensis | reverse complement strand
GAAAAAGTTTACTGTTTCTACTTTTAATGATTTATCACGTCTGAAATATAATTGGGAAAAAATAAAAAGCCGCTTTAAGTAGCCAGAACCAAGGGTGGTAAACTTAACAAGGAGTGCTCGATTTTTACTATTTGTCCGCAGATATAGGTTATGTTTGGACGTCATCCGTTTGCCCATTTTGCCCAGAAGGTAGATTTATTTTATTAATTTTTGTTAAATATTCAACTTTTAAAAACTATTTTGAATATGAACTTACTATTAGAACTGTAATGACAACATTTTAAAAAAATAAAGACTTTACACCACTTGTAAACAAAACAAACAGGCAAACGGATTACGTCACAAATACCGAATTGAAATTTAAATTGCTGTATGGGCTTAAATGAGATCGAGCACTCCTTGTTAAGTTTTATTACCCTTGAGCCAGAACTAACCATGGACGACTAGAATCGAGAGCTTTTGAATTTGTCTAAATTATCCCTAACTGAAAGTTACTAACAAAATTTTAATAATTTTCAATATGGTGTTAACACAACCGACCAGAACTGAGGGCTTTTGAATTTTTCTAAATTATCCCTACGTCGAAGTAATTAACAATTATTAAATGTCTAGGCGAGGTTAACGGCATTATTAAGATCTTGCTATCAGGCAAGTCCAATACCGTTTGTTTTAAGTAATTAAGTTTAAATAAATCGCATAGAAAACCAATATCTTTCACGGTGTCTTATATTTTTAAAAAGAAAATTTAATATGTTCTTTTTAAATTAAAATATACAGGGTGTTCCATTTAAAAAAATGAGGTTAGATCCGATAACTTTTTTACCTGACCCCGTATACTTATTCTGAAATCGGCAGATTAAACAGCAATTATTGTAAAGAAACTTTTATATAAAACATTTTTCTGTATCTTCATTTAACTGAAAAAATATAGGGTCATTCTGAAATTGATAATTTTTTTATTTTTTCCCGTATCTCGAAAGCGAAAAAAAAATTTAAATTTTGATTTTACCATTTTTAGTTTGACCTAAAAAGAGCACATGAAGCCCCTATTACTTTTTGGATAGCACTGACAATTACGGAGATACCCTATAAAAGTGTCGAAAATTGGGCACCCTGTACATAAACTTATATATTAAAAGAAAAAAAGGTTTTTATATTTGTATTTATTTTTGTAAAACTTTTTCTTAAACCCTATAAGTGCTTTAGAATCATAGTATATATGTTTTTCTTTTAATTTCAGCATGGCCTCTTTACCTGCATTCACAAGTATTATTCTGTAGATGAATGGAAAACTTTTGCTGCGGAGAATCCTGACGTCATACCGAACATCGCTGCGAGTGCGGGAATGGCAGAGAATGATTTTAATAGGTCAGTTCCAACAAAAAAAAAGAATAATAGAAAATAGGGAAGACTTAGGGGCCATCCATAAATTACGTCACACGAATTTCATGTTTTTGACCTTCCCCTCCCCTCCCTGTTCCTCCACATTTGTGAGCCCTCCCTCCTAGTGTGACATATATTTTAAATTTTACATATACTAAACGCAAAACAATTTCCGATGCCGTCATATGCTTTTGTGACTATTTCCACGTTGCCAGATAGTGATAAAAATACTGAGTATGTAATATTTTTTAAAAAATAGGTATTATTTTTTAAAAATATATTTTTTCCTCCTTAATCAAACGAAATTTAAAAATTAAATATTTATTTGGCTACATGTCTTAGTCATATACTTTATTTATTCCATTACAAACTATTACACAATAATTACGCCAGTTAGCATATAGAACGTGTCGATATATCCGAAAAACTAATATACACTCTAATATTCCGTTTCTAAGCCACCCTGTAATTCTGATTTGAAAAACAAGCGCAGGTCAATCAGATATCTCTTCCACAAGACTTTAAAGTAATCTTGGATTGGGCGGAAAAATATTCTCCACTTTTAATGCCTCCAAAAACAGTCATGTTCGCGTCGCGAAAAAATTCTCCAATGCTTATTGTTATATACGAGGCCAAGTTCTGCAGAACAAAGAATTATTTAACCTTGTGGTGCTTTGAGAATAATCTTAACTGACAAAACCATTACAACAGCCCACGCTTCAAGAAATCTTGGATTCTTTTTTCGAGCCAGAAAGTTTTTCTCCCTTCTAATCTGTATACACTGTATTATCCCGATCAGACCCTCTTTAGAATATTGTTCTCATGTCTGGGGAATGGCGTTCCTACCACACTTAGCACCCCTCTTGCCGTCCGACAAGCTGTAGGGGTTTGTCCCTCTTTTTGGTATTTTCACGGCTTCTGCTCTGAAGAGTTAGAGTATAATTCCTCCCCTAGCAGTTCCCAACAGACCAAATGTAGTGCCACTTTTATGCACCTTTTACAGTCCAACGGAGGGCCCCGATCTTCCCACTTTGTTCGTTCTTTCATCCCTAAAGTGTCCAGACTTGAAACCTGCTGCGGAAGTTTGTCGTTCTCCTCCCAGTCTCCAAATATTTAAGGCCCAAACAAACTCCCTCCCACCACGCTTCTTTTTAGGCGACTTTAGCAGCTCATTCTTTTAAGCGATTGTGAAATTACACTAACAGTGGAAATATTTAAGTTTAGGGCTACAACACGCTACAAATTAAAAATATAAATTACCTTTCAAGTTTTATATGCTACTTTTGTGTTAAACTTACTTCTCTTACTGCAGTCAAGGGCAATAATGGGCCCTTATTTTTCAGTTCTTGCTGAAAATAGCTTAGAAAGGAAGCTACTAGCTCTTTGCATCGGCTTTTAAATCTTCGGCATTTTGAGATGAACGAACGTAGAAGTAAATGCACATAAACTACAAAGTCTTTTTTTCAAAAAAACAGTTTTTTAAAATAACACTGATAAAAATACACACCAACAATAACTAGTATTACTAAAAACACAAAATTGTTATAAATAATAACAGCTGGACAGGAAGCATAAAATCAAAGAATGAACGGCAACGTCGCTAAATACGACAACATGACAATAATAAAATTCAAATTAAACCAATTTTTACAGATTTAACTGATATAAATATTCTATGTAATTGAGTTAGTATTAAAGTGAAATGAAATACTTTTGATTAAATTCATTAAAAGGCCAAATTGTAATATTTTTTACCTGATTTTATTTCTCACGTTTGGGGACCTGATATTATTTATCAGCGATTGATGACGTGCATCGGAAATTGTTTTGCGTTTATATATAAAAATAATCAATACAGTAATTTCATTTTTTAAAATTTTTTATTAAAAATATTTTTAATAGAATAAACATCAAATCAAATATTATAAATAATTTACAAAATAAAAAACTAATTACCGAATAATTTTTAAGCATATAGAAAGAGTTAGTAACTAGAATTCTTAAGTGTTTCGTCTACATTTAAGTTTTGCGTTTTAATAGTTTAGAATTTTACATGTGATGTCACAAAGCTGATGACCCCCTCCCCATACCCCTTGTCACACAATGTCACAATCCTCTACACCCCTCCCCCCTTAACGTGTGACGTAATTTATGGATGGCCCCTTAGTATCAGTGGCGTATGCTCGGGGGAACCAGCTAAATAAGCAGATAATTTAATTTTTTACACTATTATTATTTTATTAAATTATTAAATTAAACAGCTGGGCTTTTTTTTAGTAAATATACGCCACTGCTTAGTATTAACGTATCTAGGGTGTGTTGTTAATTACTCACAGCTACAGTAACGGACTAGCTGAGTCACTCATGGCCCCCTTTTTACGCCCTGTATTGCCTACCGCCCTACATAAGAACCTTGTACAAAGATCTTATGTAGTTGATCATTCATTTTTGTTGATATAACTTCTTATTTATTTACCATCCGAAGATAACTAAAGGTATTTACCTGTTGAAAAGTTGTCATTTAGTTTAAATCATTCTAACAACCCAAATACCCATGAAGATTTAAAAATACACTGAATAATGCAGTTATTTTTTAGATTGTCAGAAATTATAGCTGCCGTTCCGGAAGTAACTTTTATTTGTTTGGACGTAGCCAATGGATATTCTCAACATTTTGTCGATTTTGTAAGGAAAGTAAGGGCCACTTTCCCTACTCACACCATTATAGTAAGTACCCGTATGAAGAAAAACTATCAAAATACGGAATTATCCAGTATTTATCCTTGAAAACTAAAGGAGAAACTCAATATGACACTTTTCCTTTAACAATAACATCTGTCAAATATTAAAACTGTTGAAATTACATATGGAAAAATTATATTTAACACAAATAACGTATGTCAAAAATTACAGCTGTTGTAAATGGCCTTTGTCTAAAACGCCATCTGTTAAGAATAGGATCTGTTAAAATGGTTTCTTTTAAATGACCTATGTGTCAAAATTACATTTGTTTGAAAAACATTTGTTTAGCCTTTGTTAAATATGATTTATTGACATTTTACTGCGTAAAAAACTTGGTAACGTACGCTTACTCATGATTTACAATGAGTCCAGTGTTTAGGTATAAGTTCTGAAACACCCCGTATTGTATCTGTCGGCATTTTTTAAAATATAAATTCCCTTTATTAAGTTTAAATTTTTCAGGCAGGAAATGTTGTGACGGGTGAAATGGTAGAAGAACTAATCCTTTCGGGTGCTGATATTATTAAAGTAGGAATAGGACCGGGATCAGTTTGTACTACAAGGATGAAGACTGGAGTTGGTTATCCTCAACTTTCGGCTGTGATAGAGTGCGCTGATGCTGCGCATGGACTTCAGGGGCATATTATTTCGGTAGGAAAAAAGCACTAGTGTACACATTGTATTGTTATGGGCTTTAAAAATACTTGTTTAGTCTATAGAAATGTAGGAAGTTAAAATTATTTAATTTAGGTTAATAATTTATTTAAGTACCTTAGTTTTTCCCCATACAGCCATTGTAAAGTTTCCTGAGGGGGCTGTAGTAATCCATTTTGCACTTTTTTTCCATCATGTATTAAAATAATAAAATATTAATTTTTCACATTACCATAAAAGGCGATAGGAAACTCTACAAAGGCAGTGTTTTATCGACTTTCGAAGTATTCATTTGATGACATTGACCTATAAGATTATAAGATTTTAGAGTAGTTTTTTCCGCACTTAGTGCAAAAACGTGCTACTTTGCAAAATTCAAGTATGCAAACGCTCGTAGGAAAAAAAATATTGTAAACAATTGTTTTTATATATTTTTTCTCTTTCTTCAGGATGGTGGATGTACTTGTCCGGGTGATGTTGCCAAAGCATTTGGCGCCGGGGCTGATTTTGTGATGGCAGGAGGAATGTTTGCAGGTATTTATATTTTTTTCTTTTACTTACTTGGTCTATACAGAATATTTTTTTTACTCAAGATTATATAAATATGTGTTATCTCATATGTGCATGCTCCTAATTAACTGATTTTGCATTATTTTACACTTTTTCGACCCACGTATATATACACCTTCCATAAGAACGCTTACGTAAAAAAGTGTAAAATAGTGTACACTATTTCTAAATAACAAAGAAACCTTTTATAAGTAACTTCTAAGGCTGGGTTTTCACTGCGCGAAAATATGAAAATGCTTTACACCCAAAAACCGACTAGCCATCTGCTTACCTCTAAACGTCTTTGCTCAAAAAGTTTCGGGGTAAACTCTAGATATCTACAACGCGAGACTAGTTTTGCGAAGCAGTTGCGCGTATAGTTTTCGCGCAGTGAAAATCCAGCTTTAGAAGAGATTGGCTTTGTGTTACTACTATATTTAACTACTTACTCATTGTATTTTTAGGTCATGACCAGTGCGACGGTGAGGTTATTGAAAAGGATGGAAAGAAATTTAAATTATTTTATGGAATGGCATCGAGCACAGCAATGGAGAAACACTCAGGTATTGTATTTTTCATATTTTACGAATTTTGATTGGGTATTATTTTATACAGGGTAAACTAGGTTTGTAAAAACTCCAAGAGGCGATAAAACACCTTTGTCATAAAAAAAACTTCCTATAAATATCACGTTGGCAAACGGATCCATTTCGAGATACAGGGCGTTTCATTTTTAGGTCATCAATGTGGTGTTTTATAAATTTATTTAAATCTTTGAAAGTTACATTTATGACAAATTTATTAATTTAGTAAAATTTAGGTTATAAATAAGATGTATTTATTTATTTTGTAATTTTTGAGGGGAATTTTCCTATGGTTATGAGTTATCATCAAAAATAAAAATAGTTTTTTTTTTGTTTTTTGTTAATAACAATTGCAATTTTAATTGGCCGAAAAAATCCTCAAAATACCTTTTTCAGATTTCCATTTCGCGTCGAAAGAGCTATCGCTCATATTTTTCGAAGCCTGCTAACCATTTTTCGCAGGAAACACACTTTTCAACTATAATATAATGCCCTCTAGCAAATTTCGGTTTTTATTTAATTTTTTTTTGCTTTGATTGACTTTGCACAGAAATGCATACAGCCACTACATTTTACGTATTATATTTAAGTTTTTATAACCAATTCATTTTTTAATTAGTATCTGTATAAAAATCTATACAATAAATATTCGTATACACGACTTATTATATCTTAAAACCATTTACAATATATAATAAGGATTCATACAGACATACACTTCGAATTAAGTCACAAATTAGGAGCTGCTTGCGAAGAATCAAAAACATGCATGACAAGGGCACACGCTTCACGCCATAGTGGTCTGTCTATCTAGGCGATTTTGATAATTAACACAAACAGCGGGTTTTTATTTAACAAAACAACAAATACCTTCTGATTTGACATTACAAACTCTCCTGTCTTCTAGGTGGTGTTGCCGACTACCGTTCTTCGGAAGGAAAAACTGTAGAAGTGCCTTACAAAGGAGACGTAGAAAAGACAGTCTTTGACATACTAGGAGGCTTGAGAAGTGCATGTACTTACACCGGAGCTGGTAAACTAAAAGAGCTACCCAGGAGAGCCACGTTCGTTAGATGTACTCAGCAATTAAATAATATTTTTTGCTAAATTAATTATTAGGAATAATTTAAAGCCCGCATGATAATTAAAAGCAGATTTTAAAAATGTGTAAGGGATTCCATACACCGGAGGTTATTGTCGTTTCAGTATTATATTATACTTTGATTAATAATTTAAATTTTAATCGCTGGTTTCTTCCATACTAGAGGATTCCACGATCATCCATACTTACGACGGTGTAGTAGTGACATAGTAATTTTTAATTTTTTTAATTCAGAATTCTAATTTTTTAAACTTAAAATTTCGAGAAAAAAACCTCGGAATTATAAAATTCTGTGTTTCTAAACTCTGAGTATTAAATTTTTGAGATTTTGAAGTCAGAATTCCGAGTTTTTTTTTAATTTTGAGTTTAAAATCTAGGAATCCGAGAAAGAACTTAAAAGTTCCGAGCAACAAATTAATTAATCTCGGAATTTTATAATATCGAGATTTCCTTTTGGAATTTCGAGTTTAAAACGTCACTTCTCAGAGTTGAAAATCTTGGAATTCCGAGAAAAAAAAATCGGAACCGATTTAAAATCTCGGAATTTCACAATTCAGAATTTTTTTTGGAATTCCGACCTTAAATTCTGGGAATTTAATAATTCCGAAATTGTTTTCGTAATTTCGCAGTTAAAAACCAGAAATTCCATGTTAAAAATCTCGGAATTTTGAGAAAAAACTGAGAATTCCAATAAAAAAATCGAAATTCCTACTTTTAAGTCTTGGTTTATAATTTCAAGATTTTTTTTTAGAATTTCGACTTTAAAATTTCGGAATTTTATAATTCCAAGATTTTTTTTTGAATTTCGAGTTTAAAATCTCTGAATTTTATAATTCTGAGATTGTTTTAGGAATTTCAGGTTTAAAAACTGGAAATTCCGAGTTGAAAATCTTGGTGCTTGTCACCTTATCACGAATTTTTGTTTAGTGCAAATTTGTTAAATACGGGGGTGGTCTTAAAAATTATCGGACTAACAATGAGGGCACAAAGGACCCTACACAATCCATTCGGTATTTTTTTTGAAACCTTGTTAATTGGTAGATCTCAACACACTGATAAAAATTCTCCGTGGGCACTAAACCCGATAAACCCCCCAGCGTAAGGTTTGTGTGTGGTCATTTACAACTTGAAAATTAATTGTATGTAAAATTTTTCAACATTATCTTGTTTTAAATCAACCACTGGTTTCAAGGCCACAATCCCTTCCTTAAAATACCTTTTTTTCGGGTCGCGAGAAATCCTTCTACAACAGCAATTGCCTCCTCATTTTAAAAAAAAAAAAACGTCACCAAACATTTACCGATAGTGTCGCCCTCTTTGATCGGGGCTGCGAACATATCAGATCACCCTCGTATTTTATCTCAGATCTTTAAAATAATAGCTGTTTACGAATAACCACTTGTCTTACCTAAGTTAAAGTTAGTTTCTGACCAGAGCTAAGTTGTTTGATCGAACACGCAATTTCGGCTTGTCAAGTTACGACTCCCGCGTTTTCATTTTCGACGTTGGTTTTTTAACGTAAATCCATGCAAAACAATAAACAATTTAAACATAACCTTAATTCGAGTTATAAAACGTTAAAAATGTTAAATTTTGCTCAACTTAGGTTAGCCAAGATATCTCAGACAGAAATCCGGGTACCTTAGCAGGGGCAAGGGGGGAGGTCAGATTCTGACTTAGCTGTGACAAATCGTACGGCCAACAAAGTTAGTTTCTCTCAACTTAGGTCAGAATTTGTGCTGTTCGTAAGCAGCTAATATACAGATATGCATTTCTGTCCATAACTCAATTTACTGTTTATCGATAACAATAAAATTATAAGAGCAAAAGAGGTGAATTCAAGAAGTGGGTTTAATGCCACGTATTAGTTGAATGACGTCAAGCACATCCATTTTCAATCACGTGTGATGTGCTCGAAACTTATGTCGTGACCAATACGAATCGTAGAAGAAATAAGCTCAATGTTCGTCATCATTGCGCTGTTGCCAGACTTGTTAGAATTGATTTACAAGTAGCAGTACGTATGAAACATGTAATAATCAGTATCTGTAATTATTTTAAACATATACGGTATTGCCTCAATACCTGCTTTAGAAAAGGTCCAAATTTTGGAACTAAAATCTGTCATTTACATTTGGGAATGACGTAAGCAAAAACAAATGAAGAAAAAGTCTTTCCATTGGTCAATTGCGTTTATAACTATGGATACTGACTTTTTGGATCAATGTGAAACATTTTTGTTCAGTTTTTGTCAGTCAAATGAATAGATTTTTGAAAATGTATTAATTGATACGATTTTTCTTTGCAAATTTCTAGAGAGGAAAGCAATGTATTCTACATTTATTTGTAAGAGTTAAAACTTTTTTTCCTTCTTTAACACAATATAATGGCAGGTTAAATTAATTATTATATTGTTTCATGTTTTAGATTTTATATATACAGGGTTGTTCCAAAAAGTCTTATTTGATTCTTACAAAATTAATTTTTTCTCTTTATTTCTTTAAATAATTTCAAATACTATTAATTTTTTATTATTTATATATATATATATATATATATATATATATATATATATATATATATATATATATATATATATATATATATACATCCCGCTATCAATTCTGCCTCCCACCATTGCCGATTTACATTTAATCCTGCCTCCACGTAAACCTGACTCCGATATGGAGGCAAGATTGCAAACACGTGTAAACGTCATTTTACTTACCTACAACCGAAATATCAAAAAATTGAATGGACAAAATAGGCGATATATATACTTATCGCATATAAATAGTTCCGCACATTTCATACCGTGGCGCTCTAATCATATACATCTAAGGATGTGGCCGTATATAAAAATATATATCCCATCGCGATCCTGCCTCCACACATTTGGCAACATTGACATTTAATTAGTTTTGTAAAAGATCGAAATACCGCGTGTTATACGTTTTTAGTATCTCGCTGGACTTCATTGATAAACATTACATTACATATCTCTTCACACTACAGGAATACACAGAAAATCTTACAGACTTTCGGATGACATCTATCAGACTGCTAAATTTTTCAAATTGTTACTTTTAATGAAAAAAGGGTTGTCCGCCGAATTTAAAAGCAGATCCTTAGATAAAATAGAAACTAATTTAAATAAAAATTGATGAAAATGGAAGAGAATAATAAAGACATATCAGTAAATAACATTTATGAGGAGGAAGAAAATGCTGAGGAGGTCCTTGACATGCCTTCTAATAATTGTAAGATAAACGAAAATACTGACGAGAAGTTTAAAAAAATAAATATGCGTAATTAGAAGAAAGTAATAAAAAAACTCCATGGACAGACAGGAAAAAATTTCAAATCACATTTCAGGGAGAAAAGACCACCAAAGCGTGACGAATGCGAGAAACTTTTTCAATGAATCAGAATGTTCTACCAAATAAAAACTGGCTTAAAATTAAAGTGTTTGTGCAAAATGTCTATCAAGAAAAATATAAAGAGATAAAAGAGCTTTTTCTGTTTTATGTTTTTTTTTAATTTTTATGTTACCTAACATTAACTGGTAATAATAGTTATTAGTAACTAATTATTATTAATTACTTTTTATTATTAGGTGACCTACAATAAATATTTTTCTTTTCCTTTTTTTTGTATTCTTCATTTCGTTTTAAAATAAAGGCAGCCTACTTTATACCTGAGTCAGTTTTCTATACTATTTATTTAATATTATAGTCTTGTCTAAGTATTTCCAAACCAAATGTTCAGAAAATACCCTAAAATTGACATTTTTCAGTCTTAAAGGAGACTTATTTTAAAAACGCATTATTTCGACTGGTTATACAGAAAACATCAGATACATACAAAAAATATTAATTTAAATAAAAAACAAACAAATACTGAACTATATATTTATTCGTTTGGGTTAATATGCATTATATATTTCATTGTTACTAGACTTATTGATTTACTTTGTGGAAGAATTTTTTTGTCTTTGTATGTTTATTTGTCTATGATAAAACATATTTTTACCACAAAAAAATGTTTGTCAACCATTACCATTATGAACACTTTTTAAAAGTTGAGATATAGCATTCTAAAGATGGCCTTTTTTTTCTCTAAAATTCAGAAATCCAATATCTCTTAAAGCCTAGAGTGTTATGCACATTCGGAAAGCTGAAAAAATATAAACGACTTAATAGCAAAAAATTGCAATTAAGCCCATTTTTGGACAGTTGGCGTTTATCAGAATGGATGTCACTGGGTAGATTTTAAAAAGTTAAGTAAACTGACATAAAAGAAAAACCGTCTTTATCTATATTAAGTAATCATTAAAAGACGGAAAATAGGCGACTGTTTTTATCTTGAAAACAATTGAACCGAAGATGGAAATATCATGTATCAAGTTATATCAAATTTAGCGTAGTAGTAGTAGAATCTAAAAATAAATTCAAATTTAGGGTCTCATTCCTGTATACCTAACAAATATTTTTCTAAAATAGAGCCTTACGGATAGTAGAGGTTATCATAAGAACGAAATTCCTAACCACATTGATATAAGACTTATAGACCTATATACAAGCACTTATAGTCTGTCTCAAAGTATATCGTTATGGCTTTTGACGGACCATACCCCAATAAAACTTTAACGATTTTATTACCATTGTTATTGGGTAAACCCATTTGTTCATAAGGGCAGGGGTGGGCTAGGTATTTCTTGAGTATTAACCATTAGGCATATAAATATTTTGGCTAATATTTTAGTGGCAGTGTTGAATAACCGTTTTTACTGTGCGTAGAGGACTAATTAAACAAGAAGCTTTAAAAGAAACATGTTTACTTACAAAAACTCCATCGATAAGGGATATTATTATTAGTAAAGAATTGAACAAAACAAAAAAACGTAGTTATTTTCAATCTCACCGTAAACAGATCCATAATTTACCTTGACGAAACATGGTAAGATACACACGACACAGTATCCAAAGGATGGGTTGATTCCAGTCAAAACTTTCAGACGAAAGCACCTTCAAATAAAGGAAAACGCATTACCATAATACACGCTGGTTCAATAGACGGATTTGTCTCAATCTGCTTGCTGTTGTCTGCAAAGAATATTAAGGATTCTAGCTTGGATTATCATGAGGATACAAGTGCAGAACTTTTTAAAAAGTGGTTTTAAAATTATCTTTTAAAAAATATTTCCAAACAACAGTGTTTTGTCATGGATAAGCAAGCTACCACAGCCGTCTACTACACAAAGCACCAGCTTCATCAAGTTCAAAAACTGAAATCCAGGAATATTTGTTAGAAAATGATTTTTATTTTGAATTCAGTTACAAAAAAACGCATCTTTTGGAAGTCCTAAATTCATATGCAATTAAAAAAAAAATATGTATGTGATAATTTGGCTGAACAGGCTGGGCAAACTGTCTTACGGCTTCCTCCGTATCACTGTATGTTTAACCCCATAGAGCATTTGTGGAACCAAGTAAAATCAAAGATTAGAGCAGAAAATGTTACACCTACTTTAAGTCCCAGTGTTATAAATTTGATGAAAAATGTAATTACTTAATTACTAACATACCAGTTGAGAGCTGGAAAAATTCACTACAGAAATTGAGGACTCTTACATTTCTACCCAAAACAAAATAAATCCTATTGTAATTAATCTCAATGATGACTTTGATAGTGAAACAGAATTAGATTTAGATATTTGGTTTAAAAATGTAATTATGTATATATAATGCAGTTATAAATTTATGAAAACTTTGCATATATTTAATTTCCTAATGTAATTTTAAGATAATACTTACCTAAATAAACAATAAATTATAAATATTTATATTATAAAAGTCCGTCCCTAATGTTCTGTCCTTTAATACCTACCGATCCGCAGTTTTATTGGGGTCGGCAAGTATAATCCATAAATGAAGGCAACAGCTAACACGGTATACTTTGAGACAGACTATACCTGCTAACCCTGTATATGAAAAAAAATGATTTGGGTAATTTCATCGTAAATTTTTATGTTAGCCCTCGTATTTAAATCTAATTATTAAATATTTGAAATATTACGAAAAAAGAAAATGACTATTTATCTTTTAATAACCTGCATTTGCTAAGCCATTAATAATATGTGTTTGGATAAACAAATCTCATATGATCAATACTTCTTCCGTAAGCAAATTTACTATTGATACTTGCAATCTAAAACCAAAGAAATAAGTTAACTAAAATATGGAATGCTTATTTCATAAAAAACAGTAATAATAAGTACGGCAACATCGCAGGAGTCAGGATAATCGGTATTAAGTACAAATATATACTAAAGGAGTTAAAATTGTACGGAAATGTATGGAGGTAAGATTGATGTTAAATGTGTAAAAAACGTATAAGTTAAAATTCATTAAAAATAAATTGTGAGTTAACCGCTGGGTTAAAACAGGTTTTTCTTAAATTATTCACAAAGAAAATATATAAAAAACGCAGGCATTCAGGTGGATGCAGAATTACACCTTAATGTACGGAGTCAGAAATGATAGGCGGAGTAAATATATATATATATATATATATATATATATATATATATATATATATATATATATATATATATATATATTATATATATATATATATATATATATATATATATATATATATATATATATATATATATATATATATATATATATATACAGGGTGCCACAGATTCCAGTGCATGAGGGGGATCTCGGAACCGTAAGAGATACGAAGTCGGTAAATTTGGAAAGTTGCATTTAGGTGCAACAACATAATTAGAAAGTTGTAAAAAAAAGAAATTTTCCGGAGATATCCGAAAAAAAAACGAAATTTGCTGATTTAGTTTTAATTTTTTTCTGACGTTATTTAAAGAAATATGGAAAAACAAAAGACACTTTCTTATGGCCACTTATTAAGTTCTACAAAACAGCGTTGAGAGATTTTCTGTACGACGTTTCGTTTTCGTTAGACCATCATCAACTTTATTTTTTTAAATACGGACCTGGGTCTTTTATTTAATTTTTTTGAACCTCTTATTATCCCAATTACAAAAATGTATAACACTTAATATTTATTAACAAATATGGAACGCCCCTATAAGAAATGATGTGCGTTCCTTGTCTTACTCATTGTCTCTTATGGAAAATATGTTTATTTAACAGAAAAATATTAAGTGTTATCCATCATTGTAATTAGGATTTTAACTGCTTCAAAAAAATGCAATAAACAATTAAGTGCCTCATTTAAAAAAATAAAGTTGATGATGGTCTAACGAAAACGAAACGTCGTTTTGTAGACCTTAAAAAGTGGCCATGAAAAAGTGTCTTTTCTTTTTCCATATCTCTTTAAATAACGTCTAAAAAAAATTAAAACGAAATCAGCAAATTTCGTTTTTTTCCGGATATCTCCGGAAGCACTCGGAATTTTACAAATTTCTACTCGGCATGTTATTAGGCACCTAAATGCGCAACTTTGCCATAATTTAACCGACTTCGTATCTCTTACGGTTTCCGAGATCCCCATGCATGCACTCGAATCTGTGGCACCTGTATATATATATATATATATATATATATATATATATATATATAATATATATATATATATATATATATATTTAATTAAAATGAGCAAACTTTTTGACTATCCTGTATATTAACTTAGTAAAATGATATAATCTCAATGAAAATAGCGTGAATAAACTAAGCTATAGTATTATATTTATTATTTTTTGAATCTATTTTTTACATACAGCGGCTTAATCTTTTAAGAATAAATATACTATACAGGGTTCTGTAACTATATTTTTAGCTTGCGCTTTCAAAAAATCAATGCCAATCTTCGAAAAAAACGGCTATATTTTTATTCGGCTTACTTTTCACTAAATCGAAGGTGCAAAATATACTCGCTGATCCTGTAAGTAGTGGTAGTAACTTTTATTTATTGATTGACGTCAATTATGGAATTGTAAGAGAGTTATGAGTGTTATGACAATATAGTAGGTTTGATGAATTTGCATAGGAAAAAGAAGTATATTTTATTTATAAATTGTGTTAGGAAAATTAGCTTTTTAATCAAAAAATAAATATTAGGCATGTTTAATTGACTTTAAATATTAGGTCATTAATCATATTTATGTTGTTGATTGACAGAATTAGATGTTTTTTTATGATTCAAAAGCCGCTTGACACAATCACATTTTGAATAATTTTTCTGTTAGGAGAAATAATATAGTAGGGGAGCTAGTGAGCCATCCGACTAACCCATTTCCTACAAAGCTAGAAACTTTTTAAATATTATTTTACTAAGTACCGCTCTGGCAGGCATCCCCCGGTTACTTCATCATCCAATGTCAAAAAAACCTGCTTTCACAAAGCTAAAATTTTGATATGATGTAATTTACATATGTGTGACAACCTAAACTCCCGGACAAAAAAAACCGGCACTCTGGATTTTTTGCTAAGTTTGATACTTTATAACTTTTTTGTTTTTAATCCGATTTTTACAATTCTTTTGCCATTTTATAGATAATTTAATTGGGAATGTGCTGAATTTTTTCAATGATGGATCATGTTCGATAGGGCGCTATTATACCGGGTGAATCAATGTGTGTTTTTTTGACCTAAGTTTTAAACACCCTGTGGAGATATTGGGGCTGTTATTTTTAATACTGACAATTTTTTGACAAGTTACATGTAGTCCTAACATTTTCTTTTTTGACTCATTTCGTTATCTCTAGTTTTAGAAGAGATACGATGTTTTTAATAAAACTCTGCAAATTACGATATTTTATTAGATCACAAGTCATTTTTAAATCAAGTCAACTTATGTAATTGTTATAAGTATTAGACAGTGACAGCCCTCAAAATTATTGTAATAGTTATTGGTGTCAGCATGGTGTTAACTATAACAGACGTAGCAAAAATTGTTGCTCTAATAGAGGAGGGTCATAATAAAAGTTATGTAGCTCGTACGTTGGGATTTCCAAGGGCCACAGTTCAAGATGCTTGGAATAGGTACTTGGAAACAGGAAATTTTACTAGACGGCAAGGATCTTCCTTGTGGTAAGATCTTTAAGAAACCGAAGGGCAACTTCCGTGACTTTAAAAATGAGTTGCGAATGATACGTGTAATATTAGTGACAAAACGGTTTGAAGGAGGTTAAACGAAGCTGAGCTCTGTTCACATAGGCCGGCAAAAAAACCAAGATTACTTCGGCATCATCGACGAGAACGGTTACGATTTGCCAGAGAACATTTAAACTGGACTGTGGAGCAGTGGAGTAATGTTCTCTTCACAGACGAGTCGAGGGTGTGTCTTCGGTCGCCGGATGGTCGTGAGCCTGTATATAGGAGACCAAATGAAAGATTTGCCGAACGCACCATAACAGAGCTAACATCTTATCAAGGTGGTTCCGTTATGGTGTGGGCGGGTATTTCGACTGATGCACGAACTGAACTCATATTTGTGGATAATGGAGCACTAAAGGCATTTGCTCCCTTAATCGGTGAACAATTTATACTAATGCATGATAATGCTAGGCCACATGTTGCACGGGTGGAAAATGAATATTTAGATGAGGTTGGCATTCGACGGTTAGACTGGCCTGCATGTAGTCCGGATTTGAATCCAATTGAACATTTTTGGGATCAGTTGAAAAGAACTTTTCGTCGTCGCCCTATGCAGCCAGACACTTTACAAGAGCTACGGATAGCACTTTCCCAAGAATATAATTTAATTCCCCAAGAAAGAATCGTCACACTTATTCACTCCTTACCTAGCAGAATGCGCGCTGTTATTGAAGCTAGAGGAGGTCATACATGTTACTAATTTTTTTTAACTTTAGTATTGTTTTAATTTAATTGTCTATATAAAAATGCCTTTAAAAACAGAGTTTTATTAAAAACATCGTATCTCTTCTAAAACTAGAAATAACGAAATGAGTCAAAAAAGAAAATGTTAGGACTACATGTAACTTTATCAAAAAATTGTCAGTATTAAAAATAACAGCCCCAATATCTCTACAGGGTGTTTAAAACTTAGGTCAAAAAAACACACATTGATTCACCCAGTATAATAGCGCCCTATCGAACATGATCCATCATTGAAAAAATTCAGCACATTCCCAATTAAATTATCTATAAAATGGCAAAGGAATTGTAAAAATCGGATAAAAAAAAAAGTTATAAAGTATCAAACTTAGCAAAAAATCCAGGGTGCCGGTTTTTTTGTCCGGGAGTTTATTTTGATGGTTACAAGTATGCGCCAGACGATCGTAAAGTTGTCGCCGGGATGGCAATTTATAACCTGCTTCCACAAGGCTAAAATTTTAAGGGCATATTCTTTCAATAGTTGGAAAAGTATATTTACACTGCCAGACTATTCGGATGGTTGCAAGGGTCTTCCAGACCAGTATATAATAGTCAGGACGCTGAACAAGAGTGCGAGCGCCCTGTGGGAAATGGGTTAGTCGGATGCTTTACTGGCTCTTAGACTAATATCAGAGGAAAGCACATATTTGTGTGCTCAAATTTATTTTATAGAAAAAAAATTCAAGTTAGTGTAAAATTTTAAAATATATACACGGTGTCCGGAAAAAATTCTACTGCACACTGGTAAAGCTTAAATTTAATATGACGCTATAACTCAAGTTATCTAACGCTGTTTCTGCAATTTTACCATTTGCGTAAAGAGAACTGAACAGGGCCGTATTTGTGGTTTTTGTCGTATTTAAAGGTGAAGTGGCCATCTTGTGCATTAATCCCGTAAAATTAAGATTTCTAATAAAAAACAGATTTAAGTTTAAACCAAGGCTTTAAAGGACACCATATTTATTGGTTTGTTTTCGCACCTATTTTTTGTCACAACAGAACTAATTTAATTCATTTAGGACATTTGTGATTTAAATGGAAAAAAGTAATAATAAATACGTGAACTTCCAAAAAAGCAAAAAGGCAATATTCTGTCAAGCGTTTCTTACTACTTTTAATACAGTAATTATATAGAAGTGGGACTCCACTGTTTTTTGGCCATAAAAAATTAAAAAATTGACATATCGGACTGTTTTTTTTTTCATTTTATTCTACTATTCATCGGATTTATAATGGAAATTGTTTAATAATCGAAAAATAACCGATTTGACCGCAAATTTGAGGGTCATCCGATAATATTTCGCAATTAAAAAAAATGTTTTTTAATAACTCAATTTTTACGATTTTTACAAGTTTTTACAATATTAAAAAAAAATAAATTTGATAACAAGTAGAACATTAAAAAAAAAATAGCCAGAACTAAGCGAAACTGACCAGAATTTTTTTTTCAAAAATGTGAATTTTTCTATTAATTTTCTTTTTTGAAAAAAATTGAAAAATACAAAAATTAATATAAAAAAAACATCAAATCATTCTTTTTTTGATGCATCACAAAAAAAACTAAAAATATTATGGGAAATTATTTCATGACCTTCAAATCTTTAGTCAAAAGTCAAAAAATTGATTTTTTGACTTTTCAAATAAAAAAATCCTCATGAAATTATTGTTTTTTTAAGTTTTAAACATTTTTTTTTATAAATGCGAACAAAAAAAATTGCAAATTTCTTTATTTTTCGATTTTGTATGGCCAAAAAACAGTGGAGCCCTACTTTTTATATAAAAAACCTTTAATAAATACTAGTAAAGTACAACATTTCATTAAATTATTTCTGTTGTTACTAAACGTAAATACGAATCAACAATTAAAAAAGGGATATTTAATGTCATATTTCTTCTGTTTCAATTCAAATCATGTTCAGTCCTCTTTGCACGACCCTGTACTTGGTTGACATTAGTCATTTTTTTCCTAATTTTAGTTTTTGTTTACAGTTTACTTCCCGTATATAAAATGTAAGTTAACGATGCCGACGTGTATTGGAAGTATTAAATACAGATTATCTAAATCACAATGATTTATAAAATAAATAAATAATATGTCATTTAAAAAGAATGTTTATTAAGAAAATTTCCGGCAAGATATTTAATGCTTTATGGTCTTACTCCAGGAATTGTTCGTATTTGTTATCGAAATTTAGCCAATGTTGCACAAGAATTTTGAAGTTGTTTCAATTATTTTATTAAAAATTGTTAAAAAACTATGTTATTTTGTTTTATTTATACATACTATTTTTTTTAAATTTTGAATATCCAAACTTATGCCAAGTTTTATCCACAATTATTATAAATCAACTAATTTTTCGAGTTATAGAGAGAAAATATGTACTAAGATGGCTTGCAGGGACTTACTGAATATTTTGACTAATAGAGGGTTGAGATTTCGAGTAATGGAGGTTTTGGGGCTTGAAGGAAAAGGAACAAAACATTTTTTCCAGTTTTGGAGGTTTTAGACTTATCCAGGTTCGACCTAAAGAGGTTTTACTGTAATTTATTATTATTCTTTGTTATTATTATAGTTTTATTTTATTTTGCTTTGTCGAAAAGACTTATGTGACCATAAAGCTATATTATTATTAATACTAATACATACCGGGTGGTGTGTCGCCGAGCGGAACATAGGAAATCCCCTGTAAATTTAAGGGGGTTAATTATTGGCTCCCCTGTACATTTTACAGAAAAAATGTAAATAACTTTTTAAAGAGACCAATCTGACAAGCCCTCGTGCCAAGATTCAAAAAATTTTAATAAGCGAATCTTGAATTATTTAATTAAATGTAATTGCAAAATTACCAAATTTTCGGTTCGGGTAAAATCATACAGACACCAGCCACCAGCAAACAATTTGTTATAATAGTGGAGTAAAATTTGGAAGGAAAGTCGCTTAGTTATCGAGAAAAAAAACCGGCGTAGAACCAAACCAGACTTAGTGGGATTCTTTAATAAGGTAATCGTGTACATGAAATCACTTTTTACTACATTTTTTAGTGGTCGAGAGCTTTTTTATTTCGAAAAAACCCAAAAAAATCGGTTTTCCATAAAACACGTATTTTAACTTCTCCACTACTCTATCTTTAATAATATTCATGCTATCAAGTTAAATTTTTTTTCAGATTAAAGTACACACAATAGCGCTTCAAACAACGTCCAACTTGAAGCTGATATTTTTTTGTTAAATTTTTAAAATAGTACGAAACTCAAAATTGTTATTTTTAGTAGCGTAATTTTAGGCAATCGAGAAAAAAGTTTATTATTGAAAATTTATACATACATGCTGCGTACAAATTGTAGCTAATGTTTAAAAAAAGTTTTTAAAACAAAAATTTTTTAGATTCCTTTTATAGTATTGAGTCAGTGATATTTTTTTAACGGACAAAGTTATATTTTTGCGCGCTTGGCTTAGCGAGCCGGCCGACTACAAAGATCTTACGGTCCGGTGGAAGTGTAGTAGGTAGTTAAAGTTGTATTAACAGGTTTAAACGCAGATCTAAGGGCTGCTTAAGTTGTTTAGAAAAGAAAAAAAATAAATATCCAAAACAGGTGGGTAGATTTTTAAACCAATACAAAAATATCGATCATTGTTATTAATTACCCACCTAATTAGTAGGTTTATTAAACTTTTTTTTATTGGTTGCTGGTAAAGAAAACCACCCACGGGATTCGTTATTTTTTTGATTATACATTCAAAACTTCATTATTTTTTAAACATTTTTACCAACAAAAAATTGCGGATGCTTTTTGTCTTTTAATTAAATTTGAGAAATATAGTACATACATTAAATGTAAACTAGGGCTTCGTTAAACGTCTTTTTTAAACAGAAATACATAATTCTTTTTTTTTCCATATAAAGAGATGATACGATGCTATTCTTTGACATGTCTGAATGCTGCTTGAATAAGCAATGTTGCCAGACTTTTGTAATAATTTGTTATTATTGAAGGTTGTTTTTTTTATATAAAAAACTAACCAAAACTAACAAACAACAACTTTCAAACTATGATCTAGTTCTGGTTAGTTCCGGTGAGGTTTTTCTCGTTAAATTGTAATTTTTTTATTACAAATGCGCCGTTCTGGTCGGTCATTATTAGTGCTGGTTAGTTAAAGCGGCTTTTTATTTTCCCTAATTATATTTGTAACTGGCTTGAAATTCAAATATTTTTGATTTAATGAAAATTATCCTTATGGTAACGGCAAAGTTTTTTACTATAAATTAATAATATTTTCGTTTAGCAACACTGTAAACGTCTTGAAGCGATGCATGAATTTATTACATGTAAATCGTAAATAGTTAAAATAAAATGTCAAATAATGACCAATTTTCAGAATTTTTATTGCGCTTTTCTTGGTGAAAACCACATCCGTTTTTTTCCTTAAATAATAATACTTAAAGAATATTTTACATTGCAAATTTAAAAAACGTCCAATTCCGGGGGGTGATTTTTTTTACAGACCCAAAAAAAATAATATGTAAGTAGTTATTTAGGCGCTTCATTAGTAGCATTTTACGTAAATTTAATCCATTTCTGCCTTAAAATCTTTAATAATGATATTGCAGGAACGAAATTTACACCCTTACAACATTTTAGTCCTTTTTCACACAAGTACATGTTAAATTCAATTTGGGTTGACATAAAAGCCACTTACCGAAATTAAAATTTTTGGCATTTTTTAGGAAGTAAAAGATCTATCTGAACATCACCAAATACTCGCAGAAAAGGTAGATATTGTCGAACTATTTTCGGGGGTTCGGAAACCTTTTTCCCCTATTTTTTGCGATTTTATGTTTCTTTCAGAGTTTAGTGGCGTAAAAATTTATGATATTTCTATCAATGCAAATAAATCTTTATAGCCACTTTACTTTAGATATCATATTAATGTCGTTTCTATTCCTGGCAGCTTTATTACTTTTTTGATACGTAGCTTTCCTATTACCTAAAAGATTCAGTCAATGAAAAAAAAAATAAATACCCTAAACATGATTTATAAGGATAAAATTGAAATTCGTATTTTGTTTCAGTACAAAATATAAACTAATATAAAGGTACCAACTATACTATGTAGGTACATAATAATATTTAAATTACTTGTTTAAACAGATTTTTTATTTAACTTTTCTTCTTTTTATTTTTACTATTGTTGCAAAAAAACACATTTTCCTAATATTAAAAGTAACGCATTTAAGTTTAGTGTCACAGTAATTTGAAGGACCGGCGCCACTGTCTGATTGCAAAGTATGTATATTTTTTTTAACAGAATTTCTTTTGCTAGATTGTCCCGCCTTTTTCAGCACTTGATAGTAATGATTACAACCCTTGTATTCTAGGTCTTTGTAAAACAGATTTGTATCCATCATACACATTTTTTTTACAATTAATTCGCTTCATTGTTTTAAAATTTTAAATACATACACCACACTCTAAATTTCGACAACCACCACTACTAATGTATTACTACGCACGCTATCCGCATGCGGGGCTATTGGGTCCCGATAATACTTTTTTACGTCTGAAAAAAAATCGCTGTTGCCAAACAAAAATTTTTTTTTCAAAACTTTGTTATTAATTGGCATATTTTCGCTGCATGCATGAAAATATTTTTAAAAATAAAAAGTTTATCGATTGGTGAAAATTTCAATATAAAAATATATATTCTAGTTTATCTAATTTTTAAAGGCATGAAAGTGCAAATTGTGCCAAAAGTTTATAAGGTTAAAAGCGCTACAGTTTGAGCTTTAATTTGACAAAAAAAATTTTTTTGGTATCTTTGATAGTTTTAAAGTTATGGCGGTGGAAACGGAAAAAAATTATTTTTTTAAATTTTAAAAAAAATCACTTTTTATTAATTTAAAAAGTTCGAGACCAAAAAAATGTCGTAAAATACGATTTCATTGCCCGGTGACATACTCAAAGGAACCTAACGACACTATAGACTCACGAAATCACTCCGCTATAAGGCTTTGTCAAATTTGACGTACAGCCGAATACAAGAAATGTTTTTTTCGTTTCATCAATCTCACAACATTAAATTTTTAAATAAAAGACACATTAACATTATTTTTTTCAAACCTTTATTTAATGTAACAATTAAGTTTAACTAATAACAATTATTACTATCGATCATTAAAAGAATAATTTTATCATACTAGAATTTAATTAAACCAATAGCAGTATCTGAAATATTTTCAATTTATTTTCCTATCAAGCTATCTGGTCCATTTGAACCATTAATTATTCTCAGTAAATTTGAGTCCAAAGCCATCGCAATAAATAATTGTAAATGTTTAACTCAAAAGATCGAAAATAGATCCGAAAAAAGAGAAAACTAAACTCTTAAAATTTTACTAGGTGTGGAAAAATAAAATAAAATACAATAACTTTCTTAAAATTAATAGAGAATAACGTAAAAACATTTATTAATCAAATGTTCAAACAACCCCCCATTAATAGCTAAACAATATCCCAACTGACCATAAAATTCATTTCTAACGTTGCTAAGTTGATATTGCGAAATTTTATTACATTCTAACGAAATAGCGTTTTGTAGCTGGTTTAGATTCTCAAATTTTACACTTTTATTAATGACACTATTTAAGTGAGCCCACAGAAAGAAGTCATTCGGTGAAAGATGAGGTGACCTGGCTGGCCAAAGTATCCGGTACCGTGGACCATTAATATTGCCGGTAAAAGCATTTTCCAAGTACTCTCTAACCATACGGGCATTATGGGCGAGAGAACCATCCATTTAGAACCAGATCATTTAATCTTCCCGAACAACTTCTTCCAATGCGGCTCCAATTTGATTTTGAAATAAGTCCAAATAGGTTTCTATTGTCAGGTTATAGTCCATAAAAAAGGGTCCAATAATATGGTGTCCGATAATTCCCACGAATACATTTGTTTTTTGGGATATTGTGTCCGAGTATAAACAAAGCGATGTTCATTTTCTTGGCTCCAATACCGGTAATTCTGAATATTTGGTTTATTGTTGAGGGGGAATTACATTCATCGGTAAAACAAATATTTCTTAAAAAAATTCATATCGTTATTTGTTCTTTCCATCATTTCAAAACAAAATGCCATTCTATTCTCTTCATCTCCTTTCTGCAGCTCTTAATGTTTTTCTAATTTATACGAATAATTTTTGTGTTTTTTTTAAAGTGCGCAATACCGTTGTATGATGTTTATTTACCTCTTGCCCAAGAACCCACACAGTAGAATATTAAGATCTCTGTTCTCTCTTTCTTTGGCTCTATTTTCGATATCCTGAGTTGAGCATTTACAATTATTTATTACGGTACCTTTGGGCTCGAACTTATTGACAATACGTTTAATAGTTGAAATGGATGGAATGGGGTTGGTGGGGAAATAAACTGAAAACATTTCAGTTACTGCTCTAAAACGGTTTCCCGCAGAATGTTACTTAATTATGAATACTTTTTCGTCGATTGAATAATTCTTTTTTTTTTCAAATACCGACTGTCACTGATTTATTAACACTTTTCCTCATGTCAGGGACAATATTCATTTTACTGGTTTTACCTGAACCGAAAATTTGGTAAATTTGCAATTACATTTAATTGAATAATTCAAGATTAGCTTATTAAAATTTTTTGAAACTTGGCACAAGGGCTTGTCAGATTGGTCTCTTAAAAAAGTTATCTTACATTTTTTCTTAAAATGAAAAGGGCCAATTTGACCCCTTCAAA